>SKCR01047055.1:0-174431 GCA_019454045.1 Zanthoxylum bungeanum
CTGGGTTGTAGGTGTTGGAATATGGATTGTTCCCTGTCTGTTGAAACTGTTGACATAATTTACCGTTTCTTCATGTTGGTGTGGTTCTGGTGCTCCTCCATATGGTGAACTCGTGGATCCAAAGGTGCTTTGAGTGTTGAGAGTCTCCATAAATTTGCATATCTGATCTAGCTTGGCACTGACTGCTGTATTAGCTCCAACTTCATAAATTCCTGCAATTTTTTGAATCAAACTTCTTTCTGTTGGCCATACGGAATTATTATTGGCCATTTCTTCAATTAGGTCCCAGGCTTGATCTTCTCCTTTTGCCATCAAAGCTCCTCCAGCAGCAGCATCGATTGTGGTTCTCATCAGTCTAGAAAGTCCATTATAGTAAGTTTGGACTTGAAGCCATTTTGGAATCTCATGGTGAGGACATTTCCGGAGCAAATCTTTGTATCTTTCCCAAGCTTCGTACAGGGATTCTGAATCTTGCTGTACAAAAGATGTGATGTCATTTCTCAACTTTGCAGTTCTGGCTGGTGGAAAGTATTTTGCAAGGAATTTTGTGGCTAGAGCGTTCCAAGTTGTGATAGAACCTGCTGGTAATGAATGTAGCCATGCTTTTGCTCTGTCTTTCAAGGAATATGGAAAAACCCTCAGCCTCATTGCTTTTTCTGATGCTCGATTGTAATTGAAAGTGCCGCAAACTTCCAGGAAGTTGCTAATGTGAGCATTAGGATCTTCAGTTGCATTTCCTCCAAACTGAACTGTTTGCTGAATCATCTGAATGCAAGTTTTGATGTCACCAGCATTTGCTGGTAAAGGAGGAAGAACAATACAGGAAATGAGGCCATCTACCACCGGAATGGTTCTGTCTCGAATGGGTATTGGTGGTGCAACCTCCAAAGGTTCAGGTTCCATGTTGACTAAGGCTTCTTGGCCTTCTCGCCTTCCCTTCTCAACTGTCTGATGGTTCTTTCAATTTCTGGGTCAAGCGGTCGGATTTCAAAGCTTCTGGTTCGTCTCATGAAGTTTCTGAGAACCTGTAACACAAGAAAACAGAAATAATAAGTAAAAAGAAATTAGATACAAGTAAGGTATCTAACCCCTAAACTAATAGTAAAAGATAACTAAGTCCCCGGCAACGGCGCCAAAAACTTGACCGGCGTAAACACACACGTATAACGCAAGCGTACGTATCGTTCAAGTAGTATAAAAAGTATCGATCCCACGAGGACTTAAAATCTTATCTATTAATTTTTAGGAGGTCAAATGATTACTAATATCTGACAGGTTGTTTGATTGATTTGAAATGGCGACGATTCTAAATTTAAAAGCAAGTAACTAAAATTGGTTGAAAAGATATTTTGAGAAAATTCAATATTAAAACTATCTAGGGTTGTAATTTATTCCAATGATGAAGTGGTTATCTTATAATTGGGTAAAATATTGATTTATTAACCTGGAACACTAAATTATGTAAAAGCCTCTTCTGATGGTCAATTACAAATATCCAATTTAACCTAATTGAACCATATGTCTATGTCAATCAAATTATCTGGATTCATTAAGATTAAGTTCCAATTATGGCTACCCCCGCCCGACAGGTATATTCTTATCCTGTAAGGAAATCTATTAAAGGGTTATCTATCCTCAAGGAAGATCGTGGGTTATTGAGTCTGAGGTCTTAAACCTAAAATCCCTATGTCTAGTTCATTTTAAGTTTACCTTATCAATTTTATTAGTGGCCAGTTAATAAAAAGCATTAAGATTAAGACTCAATAAATAAATCTTTATATTACCCAAATTATAATTTAACCCTTATAAACCGGTGATATTGGATTTCATCACAACCCTAGATTACTAACTTAGTTATGACTCATAGCTAGGGCTAGTAAAAACTTAAAAGACATAAAATGAAAATGCTGAAAAGTAATTGCGATAAGTAAAATGCTGAAAAGTAAATTACAAATGAAATAAAATGCTAAGGCAAAAGGAATTACTTTTACTACTACTAATTTAGATATCTCCCATAAAATAATATATAAACTTGTGATAATATTTTACCAACCGACCAATCTGGCGGTATCCTGATTAAGTCAAATTAAGTCCAACCAGCCATATAGGTGGTAATATTTGTCCATAATCCAGCCATAAAGGCGGTACCAAAATAAATTTACCAACCGACCAATCTGGCGGTATCTTTGATTAATCAGGTTCAAACCAACAGAAAATAAATTTACCAACCGACCAATATAGCGGTTTCCTTGATTAGTCAGGTTTAAACCAGATTAAATTGAATTGCCAACCGACCAATATAGCGGTATCTTTTATTAATCAGAATTTTAAATAGTAAATATATTATTTTTAAGGGAGATTAATCTAATAGCAATAGTAAAATAATTACCTTTCACCCTAGCATAAGGAAGTTACCTCCGCATAGTGAATAGTAAAAACTGTAAAATAAGAAAGTAGATTACTATTATTACAAAAAGTAATTAAAATTATTACAAAAGTAAAAACTAAAAATTAAAAACGAAACTTAGAGAGAGAAGAATTCTCTATTTACATCAAATAAGAGAGAGGGAATGGTGTACTGAAATCTGAAATTTCGCGCTCTATTTATAGGAAAAATTTTCACTGTTCGGGCGTCGCGACGCCAAGGACCTCAGCGTCGCGACGCTGGATTTGTCGACGTGGCACGATGAGAAGGTGACACGTAGCAAGGCGGCTGACTGTTCACGCGACACGTGTCAAGGCGGCTAATTCTCAATTATTGTGATGACGTCATTGATGACGTCATGCTGACGCGGCGACGACGTGGCGATGACGTGGCGTGGCGGCTGACTGTTCATTTGTCGGCACAATAGGATAGCGACACGTGTCAAGTTATGATTGGCTGAGGCTGACGTGGCAAGTTGACTCGGTTGACCTGCTGACGTGGACGATGATGTGGCACGACGCGTGGCAAGGTTGACTTGTTGACCGATGATGTGGCTGATGACGAGGCGACACGTGTCAAGTCTGAGTGTCGGCAGCATATGATGATGACACGTGGCACGGCGCATGTTAGCAGATGGCATGTGATGGTGACACGTGGCACGGCGCATTTTAGCAAAGTCAAAACTTCTCAAATTGTTGACCGTTGACCTGGCGCACGTTAGCAGATTCGGCTCACGCTGGGCGTCGCGGCGCGCAGTGTTTCAGCGTCGCGACGCTCAAAAGACGAAAATATCCCTGTTGACGCTTTTTTGTCCGGTTTTGCCCCAAATTGCCTCCAGTGCTGTCCAAACTTTATTTATCTGCAAAATAACAATAAAACACATCAAAACATTCACAAAACTCAAGAAACTATACAAAATATTAAGTTTAATGAGTGGGAAATAGTGATATAAATATCACTCATCAAGGGTCGGCTTAATTAAATGGTGATGGGAGGCTATTAAATGGCTTGGAAAACTTTGTTGAAAATGGAGGGTAAGGTAAATTTGAGGTCAAATGTGTGGGGTATGCATGGTAGAAGGTTAATTTGGTTGTTTGAATAGTTGATGGGCTTGGGTGTTGGTGGGTTTTGGGCGTGGCCTTTGGTGTTGGTGGGCTTTGGGCGTGGGCTTTGGTGTTTGGGCCAAGGAAATGTTGCTTGCGAGGGTTTTGGGCCAATGATGATTTTGAAACGGAAATCCAACGAACAAACCCGAAGCTAAACGAGCGAATCAAATCCAACAAAATGTCAATTTTTAATTCTTCCCTTCCGACGTCCATTTCTCGCGACTTCCACGACTTAAAAAGGTAGTGCCTCCATACGAGGCTCATCATCGGTATTTACATGCAAAAATGCAGTGCCTACAGTCGCCCCCACTTTGATGGGATCTGTGCAGTGTGTGACAATGACAGTCCTATCAATGTTCGTGCAATGCATTTTTACTTACCTGGCTCGCCAACTGTCACCTGACTTGTCTGTTGCTTTGAGTTGATTTTGGTTGTGCCATACCCGCCGTGCTAAACCCCATACCCGAGGCGTCGCGGTTGCGTCTCCATACCTAGAGTGTCGCATAGTTGATTTTATTCTGCCATACCCGACGTGCTAAACCCCATACATGAGGTGTCGCGGTTGCGTCTCCATACCTAGAGTGTCGCGGAGTTGATTTTGTTGTGCCATACCCGGCGTCCTAAACCTCATACCTAAGGTGTCATAGTAATATTTCCATACTCGGAGTGTCGTACCTGGCGTGCTAAACCTTATACCCAAGGCATCACAGATGTGTCTCCTTACCCGGAGTGACGTACTTGGCGTGCTAAACCTCATACCCAAGGCGTCGCAGTAATATCTCCATACCCGGAGTGCCGTACCTGGCGTGCTAAACCTCATACCCAATGCGTCGCAGTAATATCTCCATACCCGGAGTGCCGTACCTGGCAAAAATGATGCTGATGTCTCCATACCCGGAGTGCCGTACCTGGCAAAACTGAAGCTGTATGAGAGGTGGTCTATTCTCGAACAAAGTTGATAACGTGGGCCTCGACCTTGGGATTCATTCCCGTAACTGTTGGTGAAGTGGGCCTCGACCCTGGGACTCATTTACGGATTCATTCCAAAACTGATAATGTGGGCCTCGGCCCTATGATTCATTCCTGGATTCATTCCAAACTCGGATGATGTGGGCCTCGGCCTTAGGATTAATTCCTGGATTCATTCAAAATTCTGACAATGCGGGTCTTGACCCTGGGATTCATTCCAAAACTGAGATTCTTTCTCGGATTCATTCCAAACTGAGATTCATTCTCGGATTCATTCCAAACTGAGATTCATTCTCGGATTCATTCCAAAACTAAGATTCCTTCTCGGATTCATTCCAAAACTGAGATTCATTCTCGGATTCATTCCAAAGCTGAGATTCATTCTTGGATTCATTCCAAAGCTGAGATTCATTCTCGGATTCATTCCAAAGCTGAGATTCATTCTCGAATTCATTCCAAAAATTGAGATTCATTCTCGGATTCATTCCAAAACTCTACTGATGTGGGCCTCAACCCTAGGATTCATTCCCAGATTCATTCCAAAACTCTACTGATGTGGGCCTCGACACTGGGATTCATTCATGGATTCATTCCAAAACTCTGTTGATGTGGGCCTCGACCATAGGATTCATTCCCGAAGACTGCTGATAATGCGGGCTCCCCCCTGGGATTCATTCCCGAAAATGGCTGATAACGCGGGCTTCGCCCCCTGTGATTCTTTCCAGGATTCATTCCAAGACTCCGACGATGTGGGCCTCGACTCTGGGATTCATTCCAAAATTCTGACGATGTGGGCCTCAACCCTGGGATTCATTCCTGGATTCATTCCAAAACTTTGCTGATGTGGGCCTCAACCCTGGGATTCATTCCCGGATTCATTCCTGGATTCATTCCAAAACTCTGACGATGTGGGCCTCGGCCCTGAGATTCATTCCTGGATTCATTCCAAAACTCTACTGATGTGGGCCTCGACCATGGGATTCATTCCAAAACTCTGACGATGTGGGCCTCGGCCCTGGGATTTATTCCCGGATTCATTCCAAAACTCTGACGATGTGGGCCTCGGCCCTGGGATTCATTCCCGGAACCGATGATGCAGTGTTGTTGTGACTGGTTGGCTTTGCATTTTCCATTTTCTCTTTTTCATTCGTTGAAACCTGTGAATACAAAACAAAACACAAAAAAGATGCAAGTGCGTTACGTGTATGCATGCATGCATGAATGAATTTCCTATTCTATTTGGTTAAGTCTTCTGCCATTTCACCCGGTGTCTTTTGCCTATAAATGTCTTTGGTCGCCCCCTGGGCATGCTTACAGTTTCCTTCTGCTGGTTCTTTTCTGGCGATTGCCCAGTTTCCTTTGGTCTCATGACTCGTTGTATCCTTGATTCATAAGGTGGTAGACTGGTCGCCTCTAGACTTGATTTAACTTTCTGCTCTTCATTGTTTGCACTTGGTCAAGATGAACCACATGGTGGGCATTCCATATCAACATGCTATATTATAAGCCATGAACTAGTCTCAATAGTGATACATATCATTTTCCTCAAAGAATGCTCAGTAATGAAACCAGAGAACCTTCAAAATACTTAATGCAACTCAAATATGAGTTTTTGAATAAATGATCTGAACCAGACTTAAAGTGTGTGTGTGCTGAGGCTCTTTCGCAGCTTAATCCTTAAGTAAGTCAACTCGATGATTTCGTCTCAGAGAATTGGATCAGTGGGTCTAACCAACCTGGATGTCTTGATCACATTCTGTGATTACTTCCGCGTACTCAACATGATATGGTTTTCTTCTTTTTCTTTTGTCTCCCTTTTTTTTTTCCTCTTTTTTTCTCTTTTTTTTTCGACACACCTACCCTTTAAGGTAGAATTTCTCCTTATGGTGGTCATAATACTCGCCCATGGGTAGCTTCACGCTTATCGTTTATAGGTGGCCTATTTTTCTTTTCTTTTCTTTTCAGAGACTTTTTCTTTGTTTCCAACCATATCATATATCGTAGCATAAGTAAACCAGGATGGACATTCAGGCAAACGATCATTCACTAATCCGCCATCTCTTCAACTAGTCATATTGTCGACTACTTAGGCTTCCACTGCTAAGATCCTATAGTGACGTGCTTACGAGTCTAGCATAGATCAATTATTCAAAGCATCAGATAAAAGCACATCAAGAGTTTATCATTTCTAAGATTTCATCCTAAAGCAAACGATTTCATCATCGGACTTATGTCTAACTATCAAAGACTAAAAACTAACAAATTTTATTCTTTTTTCTTTTTTTTTTTCCATTTTTTTTCTTTTTTTTCTTTTTTTTTTCTTTTTATCCCCCAATGGTCTTCTGTTTCTCGGCTTTTTTTTTCAATATCAATGTTTGCTAAACTCTTCTTGACAAGTCTTCTTTTTCTAACCCAACAGATATCTATGATGGCTTTTAAGACACAAGGGTTAACATTATGCGTGTATGCATGAGATGTGTGCGACATATCTCTTGACAAAAGGTCCAACAGAATCCAAATGATGATGGTCTTAAACACACACATAAGGAAAAAACTTCTACTGGTCATATAACTATGGTTCACATGTAGGTTTTAGGAGTGTAAACAAAGGCTCTCACTGACGAAGGATTGCCCATAACTAGGACTCCCCACTCAAGGGTTCAAATGACCAAGTGAGCGCATCTTTTTTATACCTTATGGTACGTGCCAACGAGTTACGGTATGTGACTAACTGTCAAATGAATTTCTTATTATAGATTCCCCAGAGGGAGGGTGGAGCGAACTCTCTTAAATACCCAAGCCTCTTAGGCTCTTATCGCATTGGTGACAGGAATAAACAACGAGTCCTCCAAATTAGTCCATTACAATAAGCTACAAGTACATGATTATCTAGGTGCCTTCACAGCTTTTCCTTATAGAAAGGTAGTGAGTGAAAGAAGACACCAAACCATTACCTAGCCTAAAATGTGCCTTTGATTAAACTCCCTAAAACCACAGCAGACGTGATTAATTTAAAGCACAAATCACAAACATTACAAGGTATTATTTCGGGGTCGATTCTCTATCCCTAGTGGAGTCGCCAGAATGTAGGACACATAAATGGACGACGCTGTTCCAGACTCGCGGCCCGGTTGGGAGTACGGAGTAGCCCACAAGGGACTAAATCGGAGAATAAAATGGAGTCGCCACCCGGTGTGAACCGGGAAAATGATTTAAGGCCGCACTCACCCCTCGCAAGGGAAGACCTCAAACCGTTGGGTTCGGAATGGTCCCTTACTTATGTCACTTGTAATGAACGGATTTGTGCAATTTTAACCAAGTCTACTTAACATACATTTGCAAAAAAGGTAACCTACATCTAAATTCGTATACGGCTTAAATCTAAGTTTGCATGCTTTAAAAGTTAGTTATCATAACGGCAAACATACGATATCACACAATGAGCTTGTTGAATTATCAAATACGAAAATAAATAACAACCTAAACATAAACGTAAATTAAACTCCTATTGCGAAAGAAAATAACTAAATCATGCATAAAGAAGTAACATAATCATGCTTTAAAAATAAACAACATATTAGACTAAATCATGCTCGAATACATGGTTGGATGAAACGAAATACGTGTGTCTCTTAAGTAGTACGTGGCGTTGTATCCCGGGTACAAACCGCACTACCGTCCATTCGGATTCGGCTACGGAATTCACTTCCGAGTTTCCATCCGATATACCACAAAAGAAAACACGTATTCCGTTCCTCCGGAATTCACATCATACCTCAACAAACGACTCTCATGAGATAATATATTAAAATAAAAAAAAAGAAACGAAAGATAATAAGTAAAAAGGGTGGCCCTCAGGTCTAACCTCTTTTGTCGTCTCTGGAAAGCGCGTTACACGGCCGTCGGAAGGGAGAATGCTCTGCAACTTTTCTGGTTCACTAATCTAACGTTTCTCCTCGCTGTTTTGCTGTCTGGGCTACTGTTTTCACTCCGTTTTGCTGTTGTTTTTGTTGTATTTTCTGGTCTGTTCGGTGATGCAGTGAGGCAGTGCAGTGAGGGCTTTTTTGGTTATTTAGGGGCTGGTCAGTGAGGGTCTTTTATGGCGATTTACTGGCAGGTTTTGGGACTAATTTGGGCGTGCAGAGAGGGGTTTTATGCGGCAGTTTGTGAGGCAATTCAGGGATGTTTTATGGTGTGGTATGCGGCAGTTTATGTGCAAGGGTATTGTAGCAGTTTGGGCGAAGGGCAATTAACGTGAATGGGCATGGGCTGCTGGCGAAAGGACAATTAATGTGAAGAGGCAGGGGCTGCTGGGATAAGGGTAATTAACATGAAGAGGCAGTGATATGTGGCAATTAATGTGAGGCAAATGGGGTAATTTTAAGGCATGTGGCGTGGTGAAAGTGTAAGGGCTGTTCACGTGCAGAATTGAGGCTAATGCGTGTGGGGGGCTAGGTTGCTTATGTGCGTAGGTCAGTGGTGTGAGTGGCGAATGGCTAATGGCTTACTGGGTGTGGCTACGTGAATGTGCAGGCGTGAGGAGGATTTGTGTAGGGGGCTTGAGGTAGTGAGCTGACTTAGAGGTGTTTTGTGTTCTATATATGCTAGGTATGTGCTATGAAGATGCTAGGGAAAGAATGGTGGGATTTTGGGTTGTTTATATAGGCAAGAATGAGTGCATTAATTGGGTAGGCTACCATTAATGAGGGGTATTAATTAGGATGACATGCTTTGTTGAAATTTGGTGGATGATGTGTTGAAAATGGAATGTGAGGCATGTGTTCCTTAAATGGTGTAGGGTTGGCTTAATTAAATGGTGATGGGAGGCTATTAAATGGCTTGGAAAACTTTGTTGAAAATGGAAGGTAAGGTAAATTTGAGGTCAAATATGTGGGGTATGCATGGTAGAAGGTTAATTTGGTTGTTTGAATAGTTGATGGGCTTGGGTGTTGGTGGGCTTTGGGGTTGGTGGGATTTGGGCGTGGGATTTGGTGTTGGTGGGCTTTGGGCGTGGGCTTTGGTGTTTGGGCCAAGGAATGTTGCTTGCGAGGGTTTTGGGCCAATGATGATTTTGAAACGGAAATCCAACGAACAAACCCGAAGCTAAACGAGCGAATCACATCCAACAAAATGTCAATTTTTAATTCTTCCCTTCCGACGTTCATTTCTCGCGACTTCCACGACATAAAAAGGTAGTGCCTCCATACGAGGCTCGTCATTGGGACTTACATGCAAAAATGCAGTGCCTACAAATGGGGTTCCGGCTTGAGAGTTTTGGGAAGTTATGCCATTTTGGCAATTAAGGGAAACTATGGGTTTTTAAAAAGAAGCTTATGAAATTCACGTTCAGGCCCTCATGAAAATGCAATCAGCTCACTGCCATGGAACTTTCTCGAAAAGTTATATTTTAGAAGCCCTTCTGATGCAAATTACGGAAAATGTTCAACACGAAAATTGTGTGTCTTGGAAAAACGAGTTCGATGGTTCAAGAAGCAACTCTATCGAAGTTCATTTTCTATCTTTATAGCCGAAACAAGAAAATTTCACGCGTATAACGATATAATCAGAAATCGCGTAACTGGTTCTCAGAACCATACGTTTTCCAACGAGACGAAACTTCACTTTAAAATATTCCAACCTATTTCCCAACACATAAAGTCTTATTTTCAATTACCATCATGTTCCAAATCCTTCATTTTAATTTGGAAACCTTCCAACACTATTCTCACAAACTCGGGATATTACATTCTCCCCCTTATAAAAATTTCGTCCTCGAATTTTCTCTGTCTTTATGTCTGATCATTCGAACTCAAACATATATATGTTATAATTTTATCCATATTCGGAAGTCGCCTCACTTTATACCTTTTCAAAAGTCACATATTCCATACATCAATACAAATCATACTATTTCGAAACAAAACACATCGAATCAAACATTTCATGCCGAAAACACATCAAACTTATCATCTCGATTCACACTCATTCATAGGAACACGCTCAAACCATTTCAAACTCATCCATCAACATACAAATAAGTCGAACGCAGATTTATACAGCCAATCACATATATCATCTGAAACGAAGAACATAACACATGTTCTTTACACGCAATCAAATATAATATCAAAATGAAACTTAATACAAAGTTTATACTATCTATTTCATCCACAATACAAAACGAAACTCAATCATTTCACATTATGTCATTCTGTTAGTGTCTAGACATGCCCAAGGTCTCTAATACATGATTTAGTTTGTGAATGATCAAGAGAGTTGCGGAAAAACTCACACTGATCGGATGTGGATTTCAAATTTTTTTTTGTATTTGGAAGCGCCAAGCTTTGTTGAACTTAATTCCAAGGGTGAGTTTCCCAATCACCTTGATTTACTCTTTAAAGTGCTAGCTTTGTTTGATTTTGAAACAAAATCAATGGAGAGGAGAAGCCATGGTTCACGGCAATGGAGGGGAAAAGAGAGAGAGTTTTGTTTTGATGTTTTGTTTCTTAAACACAACTACCAAAAAAGTCAACTTACAAAAGTTGTATATGCTTTTTCCAAAAAGCAAAAGTTACAAAATGTGTTAGAGGAAAAAAACCATTTAATGCCCTCAACCACTTCCATCACCAAAAAGTGATAAGACTTCCATCACCAAAAAGTGATTAGACTTGTAAGTGAAGTGGGTCCCATTTTAAATTTAAATCAATTGGGTACGCAACATACTCGGGCTCGGGTTCGTTTAATCCAATTAAATGAATTTTTCGTTGCGACGTAATTAAATCCAATTTAATTAAATAATAATGCCTAGCAAAATTATTACGAAAGTCTCTTACGAATTAATTCTAAAATAATTCGCTCGCCCGAATTAAAATCTAATTTTAATTCCGTATTGAAATCTGATTTCAATTAACATATCCAATATATTATTAAATCGATTAATTCCAAATTAATCGCGTTCTCTCTTCTATACGAATTTTATCCCAGATAAATTCTTGCCGCTCTGAGATTAATTTTCTCTCTCATAATTAATCCTAAATTATTTTTGTTCGAGTCAAATGTCATCGGTGAATCTTTTGGAAGCGACCCAAGAAATCCCTGGATATGTTGGCAGTAAATCCGGTCGTCAGACTATCTGAACACGTGCGTAACCGTACTACGTTCTTACCGATTTACAAGACATGGTTGGCTTTTAGCAAAGCACGGTGCCTACCCAATTCTCCAGAAATATTCAATGAAGAATATATAATCTATATCAGGCATTATATACTATGTATTGCGTAATACGATCCAATATCAGATGTCACATGCTAGGCCTGGGGCTGGAATTGTGTCTGCCCCGTACGAAGCATATATCGGATCACTAGCAACTAGTCTCTGTAATCGGATAATCATGATCTAGTCATATTATCCCGATAGATGCAAATTTAAGAGTACTAGTTATGTATCCCTGTGTGATCATCATCTCATATGACTGAAGTGATACTTCCATCTTGACATCACACCCAATACACTACGATTCTCAATATACCCAGAAGAGGCGTACACAGAAACTGTTAAAGCTCCGGACGACCAAAACCAAAGTATATTGATTGTCGCAAGTGTTATCGATGCAAGTCTCAGGTTACACCTACCATGATTCGGATTCATTAGACACATAATCATACTACCAATGGGACTCCGAGGGGTCTATTCAGAGCGAAGCTGTCCCGGTCCAACGGCTAACAGAACCTCCTATCACACTTGCATAAGTATCCAATACTTAAATATATGAGAACTATGTCGTTAAGCTTCCATAACGCGCACAAGTGTAATACTAGCATATTCCGCATTATCGATGTCCAGTCTCGATAATACTACGACCAAGGATATTTAATGATTAAACCTTTCATGGATTAATACTGTCTCATATCTTATTAATCCGGTACTAATCATATGAACTTTATCATTTATATATCCAAGTAATCCAATTACAAAATGATAAAAGAGAAATTTCCTTTTGTTGGACAATTATGACCCATAACATCACTATTTGTTCAAAACATGGTGTTGTTGTACAAATTAACTATGTGACAAAGGAAATTGCTATTTTATCTGGAATAAATTCGTCGAAGAGAGAGAACACGATTAATTTGGAATTAATCGGTAAAATAAATTTAATAGTTAAATTGGATTTTTACTATTAATTTATTCAATTGGGCTAAAATAATATATTAGATATATTAATTGAAATTAGATTTCAATGTGGAATTAAAATTGGATTTTAATTTGTGGGAATGAATTAATTTAGAATTAATTCGTAATCGACTTCCATAATAATTTGCGAGGCATTATTATTTAATTAAATTGGATTTAATAAAGTCACAACGTCAAATTCGTTTAATTCGGAATCAAAACGAACCCGGGCCCGAGCGAAGTTGTGTGTTGGATTGTTCGACTTAAATTTGGAATTTAAAGTGGGGCCCACCAAACTTACATCAAATGTCTACACAAGTGATGGAAGTTGTTATTTGGTTGTGTAAATCTGGATTGCTTGTTGAATACACAAACCAAAACCAACACACTTTATTTTTTAATTAAAACATATATCAACTTTGAAAGTCAACTAGAGTATTAGATTTTGGAAATCAAAATGCACTATTCCTCTTTCTCTCTCACTTGGGCGTGACTTTCTCTTCTCTCCCATGGATTTTTGCTTAAAAAATCTACATAGCTAGCACTTTAAGAAGTCAAAGGAAGGTGATAGGGAGACTCACCCGAGAGTTTGGAACTCGATCTCAAGCTTCGAAGCTTCCAACACATCCAACAAAGAAGGAAAATTTTTGAACTCAATCCGATCAATGTGAGTATTCCACAACTCTCTTTGATTAATTCACACACAAATCACTCTTAGACGATCTTGGCATGTTCTAGGAACACTAACAATGGTATCAGAGACTCCTAAGTTTGATTTGAAAATCTATGGTTTATGGACTTTAATTTGGGATTTTTTTTGGCTTAGAGCTTGATTTGCTTAAATTGATGATTTGGTTATGTTTGTATGATGTGAATTGGATGTGCATTGTTGGATTTGTGAAATATTGATTAGATCAAAAATCCCCAAATCCTAAGCATGGCCGAAAATTACCCCTAGGTGCTCATGGTGAATTTTTGAAATTTGACATATTGGATGTGTTGATTGGCATGATAGAAATATTGAATGTTGATTTAAATTGGATTGAAATCAAATTGAAGTTTTTTGTTGCCATTGCCGTGAGATTATAAGCATGTTATAATGAATTGTTTTGCTTCAATTTGTGTTGGACATGAATTGGAATGTTAAACATGATTAATTGAATTAATTAGTGTTTTGGAAGTATTAGATTAATAATTAATTATGGTAATTACACTTGAATTGAATTAATTTGTAATTTGGAATGATGAATTAATTTAATTGTTGTATTTGGGCTTAATGGGCTTGGTTGGGCCAAGTTTGGTTTAGGATAATTGGTTGGATCCAATTGGTCAAAAACCATTTCTATAAAGTCCAAATATGATAATTGGGCCTTTAAAATTTTAATTGGGCCTAATGGGCCTAAATTGATTTTGGCATAGGGTGATTCCTAATTGGCCTTGGCATATTGGGTTTGACCCATAATTTCCAAAGCCCATGCCTTAAGAATTAATTGAAAGCCCATTGGACTTTAATTGAATAGTATTGGATACTAATTGGGCCTTTGAGACCCGTTAAGATTGGATTTGGAATCCAAGTCTAAAGACACTTTAAAAGTGTAATTATTTAATTTGGAATTAAATATGAATTATATTGATATATAATTAAAATTGCATTTAAAATTGTAGTTCAATATAATTCAAGAATACGTACTTTGAGTATTTATTCTTAAACGAGTTTGACTCACGCAAATCAAATCGTTGTTTGAACATTGGATGGTCATTAATCGAGATTAATTAATTGGATTAGATTGATGATTAAATGCTTGTGTGAATACTTGGATGTATATATGAATAATGTTTATCGGATGGATATTAGAAGGGTGAGGGCAATTTTGGAAATTGTTGTAATAAATTTAGAATTTATTAAATTGGACCTGCGTGTCCAGCCTATTACCTCTTTCTCATTGTATTTTCTTCTCACCTATTCCCCTCAATGTAAATGAGGTTCTTTAGAAGTATTATGTAATTAGGTAGAAGTATAAATAGTGCTAGCGGGAGAGAGAGGAAATAGAGAGATTTGTTCTAGGAACAATTCGTTGTATATCCATCCGCATATCATTATTATTTTATTCGCACCTTATTATACTTTTAGAATAATGGCTTAAGGGTGTATGATGAGACTAATTAAAGATAAAAAATTGGTTGCCAAATCGCGACAAAAACCATCATTATATTAAGTGTTTTCCTTCCATTGAGTGATTCTCTCTCAAGATCCAAGATTGGCATTGTTTGTTGGCCAAAGTCAAGACCTTTGTCCATCGCGGATGTGTTTGAATCACGAAAGCTTGTTTCCATATCGTACGCCTTGGGCAAGTTGTGTTGTGATTGTTGCCAAAGTCAAGGTCACTTCTTGTTCATCGGCCTCGATTACGAAGCTTTCCCACTGTCAATGGGTCACGCTTGACTAGAATCATTAAGCTTGTTGAGCCAAAACCAAGGCTTAGTTGATTTAGAGGAAAGGGTTAGGCAATATATTGGATATATTGGCATATATTGGATATATGTTTCGGACATTGGAGGTCCACCTACTGGATCTAGGAATGGATGAGAATAAATTCGTCGAAGAGAGAGAAGACGATTAATTTGGAATTAATCGGTAAAATAAATTTAATAGTTAAATTGGATTTTTACTAATTAATTTATTCAATTGGGCTAAAATAATATATTAGATATATTAATGAAATTAGATTTCAATGCGGAATTAAAATTGGATTTTAATTTGTGCGAACAAATTAATTTAGAAATAATTCGTAAGCGACTTTCGTATAATTTTTGCGAGGCATTATTATTTAATTAAATTGGATTTAATAAAGTCGCAACGGTAAATTCGTTTAATTCAGAAATTAAACGAACCCGGGCCCGAGCGAAGTCGTGTGTGGATTGTCCGACTTAATTTGGATTAAAAGGGTCCCACCAACTTACATCAAATGTCTACCAAGTGATGGAAGTTGTTATTTGGTTGTGTAAAGCTTGGATTGCTTGTGAATACACAAACCAAAACAACACAATTTGTTTTTAATTAAAACATATATCAACTTTGAAAGTCAACTAGAGTATTAGATTTGGAAATCAAAATGCACTATTCCTCTTTCTCTTCACTTTGGGCGTGACTTTCTCTTCTCTCCATGGATTTGTTCAAAAAATTACATAGCTAGCACTTAAGGAGTCAAAGGAGGTGATAGGGAGACTCACCGAGAGTTTGGAACTCGATCTCAAGCTCCGAAGATTCCAACACATCCAACAAAGAAGGAAAAGTTTTGAACTCAATAAGATCAATGTGAGTATTCTGCAACTCCCATTTGATTAATTCACACACAAATCACTCTTAGACAATTTGCATGTTTCTAGGAAACACTAACACTTGTCACACAGTTATTTGTACAAAAACACCATGTGTTATAAATAGTGATGTTATGGGTCATAATTGTCAAACAATCTCCCTCTGGGCCTATAGCCAATCACCAAGTGGTCCAACACCTGAACATATACGGGTCCGCTCAGTGGTTATACTGAGATATCAACTTCGCCGCAGATATGCAAGGTTACATCTGTAACGGATATTTTGGATCTGACATCGCCACGATTGTTATATCACGGATCAGATGAACCGTCGAAGTACTACTTGGTGTTAGACAGTAATGACCCATAGCGTCACTATTTTGTAAATGATATTGTATTATTGTACAAAATTAACTATGTAGTAATGAAATTGCCTTTTACCGTTTTGTAATTTATTTACTTTGATATATAAATGGTAAAAGTCCCTATGATTAGTTCCGGATTGTGATGATATGAGACAGTATCAATCCATAAAGGTTTAATCATTAAATATCCCTAGTCGTAGTATTATCGAGATTGGACATCGATAATGCGGAATAGACTAGTACTGCACTTGTGCATGTTGTGAGGGCACAACGGCATAGTTCTCATATATTTAAGTATTGGATACTTATGCAAGTGCGGTAGGAGGTTGTGTTTTACCGATGGTACGGAAAACAGCTTCGCTCTGGATAGACCCCGCGGAGTCCCATTGGTAGTATGTCTGCGTGTCTATGGGAGTCCGCTTCAGGGTAGGTGCATATGATCTTAACCTGAGATTTGCATCGCTAGTACTTACGACAATCGGTAAAATTTAGGTTTGGTGGTCCAGGGCTTTAACGAGTTCTGTGTATACCTCTTCTGGGTTTATCGAGAATCGTAGTGTACTGGGTGTGATGTCAAGATGGAAGTATCACTTCAGACATATGGAGATGATGATCGCGAGGGATACAGAACTAGTACTCTATAATGGTTGCAACCATCGGGATAATATGACTAGGTCAGGATTATCCGATTCAAAGAGACTGGTTGCTTGATGTCCGATATGTGTATCGTACGGGGCAGACACATATCCAGCCCCAGGCCTTACATGTGATCATCCGATACTGGTTCGATATACACTATACTACGGTATACTACGCCTGTTATAGATCTAATATTCCAGTAAGAATATTTCTAGAGAATTGGGTAGGCATGGCGTTTTGCTAGAAGCTAACCTTGTCTTGTAAATCGGTAAAAACGTAGTACTTGGTACGTACGTGTTCGAATAGTTCGACAACCGGATTTACTGCCAACATATCTAGAGGTCTCTTGGGTCGCTTCCCGAAGATTCACCGATGACGTATGATTCAAACTCGATTAATCTTGGATTAATTACGGAGAGACTTTATCTTGGATAAAGTACTATAAAAGAGAGAGAACGATTAATTAATTAGAATTATCGTAAAATTATTATATTCGATATAATAATCGGAATTCGATTTCGACGCGAAATTGAAATTAGATTTTAATTCGGGCAAACGAGTTAATTTAGAATTAATTCGTTAGCGACGTAAATAATAATTTCGCTAGGCGCAATTATTTATTTAAATTCGATTTAATTAACGTCGCGACGTAAGCTCGGTATTTCGGAAATATCGAACCCGAACGCGTGAGTGCACGTGGGCCCACTTTCATTTGGAAACGTGTGGGGCCCACATGACACTTGTCATTATTTGCATTATTTAATCAAGATGTATTGCATGAAGATAGTGTACAAAGCACTCAAAGTATTGCATGGAAATTGAGTGTTAGACACTCTAAGTCTTTGCATGGTTTGTGTCATAGTATATTATTATTTAATATAATTATGACATAAATATAAATTGATTTTTGAGACAAAAATCAAAGACTTCTCTCCCTCTCTAATTACCGAAACTGTGACAGTTTCTTGGCTCTCCATTTTCAGGTTTTTGTTGCAAAAGCTTGAAAAATTTGTGTTGTTTGGAACTAAAAACACATCTTTGGCTAGCACCATCAAGGGATCATACAAGGTGTTATGGGAAACTCATCTTAGAGCTTGGAAGGATCAATTAAAGCTTGGAGCTTCTTTTTGCTTGGCCGAATCCTCCACTGCACAAAGGAGCAAGTTTGCTTCATACGCATCCACATTCCGTTTTGTGAGTAGTATTGTTTCCGCCATTACTTCAATATAGTTCATTCTTATATATATTTTGCTTGTTTTGATCTTGGGACATGGTTATTAGATTTCCAACAATGGTATCATTGAGCCTAAAAATGCATGCAAATATATTAGGATGTTATTTGGGGAAAATTGTTTGAAGCATGATTTGATGAGTTTGCTTGATTAAATATGCTTAGATGTATGTTAAATGGATTATACATCATCAATTTCATGGAAAATAAATTGGATTAATTTTTCCAACCCCAAAGTGGCTTGGCCGAATACATGCAAGCATGAGGACTAATGATTTTTTAATTTTAAGACATTGGATGACTTGAAATAATATGGAGATGATCATTTGTGACTTGATTGGATTGAAAACGAAATCGGAACCATATTAATCACCTTGGCCGAATGCTTGATGATGATTAGGGACTTGATTTTTTGATTAAATAATGTTGGACATGTATTTAAGATAAAAATATGATTAATAGATTAATTTGATATTTTGGGAATATTGATTTAAAGGATTAATCATGAACATACACTTTAATTAATTAAGTTATAAAATTTGGAATTTTAAAATTTAGTTAATTGGGCTTAAATTGGAATTGGGCCTAAAACTATTATATTTGGTCATAAATGGGCTTGGTTGGGCCAAGTAGATTTGGACCATTTGGATTGGATCCAAAATGGGCCTAAATCACACCATTTAAGTCCAAATGTAATAAATGGGCTTTTATGTTTAATTGGGCCTTATGGGCTTGATATTGGTTTTATGGCAAATGAGGGTGATTCCTTATTGGGCTTGGAAATTGGGTTTGACCCACATTGACCAAGGCCCAAGCCTAATGAAATCAATAGAAAGCCCATCGGACTTTAATTAAACGGACATTAGATGTTAGTTGGGCTTTGAGACCCAATAGAACTAGATTTGGAATCTAAGTTATAAAAGCACAATAAAAGTGTATATATTTAATTTAGAATTAAATAATAGGATTAGTATTGAATACGACTTAATTGGATTTAACGAGTAGTTCGATATAATTCGTGAATTCATACCATATGTATTTATTCTCAAAACGAGTTGGACTCGCGCAAATGCAAACAATTGTTTGAACATTGTATTGTCACCTAATTAAAGACTAATTAATTGGATTTGATTGGTTGTATAACATGCCTTGAATGAATGAATGAATGTGGATGTGTTGTATGAATAGTGTATATCGGATGGATATTAGAAGGGAAGGGTAATTTTAGAAATTATTGTAAATTTGGAATTTATAAATTGGACCTGCGTGTCCAGCCTTATCTCTTTATCTCTTGTATTCTCTTCTCACCTAATTCCCCTCAATGTAAATGAGGTTTCTCTTATTGTATTATGTAATTGGGTAGAAGTAGAATAGTAGCGGGAGAGGAGGGAGAGGAAAGGGAGTGATTTGTTCTAGGAACAAGTTGTTTATATATCCATCCGTATATCACTATTACTTTACTTTACGCGCTTTATGATGTTTTAGAAGCATGCTTAAGGGTGTATGATGATGAGACCTAACAAAGATAAATTAATTGGTTGCCAATTACGCGAAAAATCCCTCAAACAATATTAAGCGATTTTCCTTCCGTTGAATGATTCTTTCTCAAGATCCGAAATTGGCATTGGTTTGTTGGCCAAAGTCAAGACCTTTGTCAATTGAGGATGTGTTTGAATCATGAGAGTTTTGTTTCACATCGGTGTCCTGTCCAAGTTGTGATTTGTTGGCCAAAGTCAAGATCACTTCTTGTCCATCGACATTGATTACGAAACTTTCCTTGTCAATGGGTCCCGCTTAACTGGAATCATTAGGTTTGTTGTGCCAAAGCCAAGGCTTAGTTGATTCAGAGGAAATGGTTAGGAAAATGTATTGGATACATTGACGTATGTATTAGATATATATGTTTCGGACTTGGATGTCCACCTACCGGATCTAGGAATTGGATGGGATCCAATTGATCTTCGAGATCTACCTAGTTAAATATCATACAACTTGTTGGCCAAAGTCAAGGTTGTGTGTTATTTAACGGGATCCTAGCCCACTAGGAAATTGGATTTCCCGAGTACTCAACAGAGGGTTAGAGACTTGTAGAAAATAGTGGGAGGCTAGTATTGAGTTTGCAATTTCATTCAGATACTTAGCTTTACGCGCTTACAAATTTATTTCGTCAATTTTTAACATTAGTTGGACTAATAAAATGTTATTTTTCTTGTAACAGTTTGACTGTACCCATTTTATCGTTAACTAGATAGTTGGACTATCGTAGTTAAGATGGCAAGCAAGGTAAATGTCCGAGACATCATCATGGGTGACAATGTCTTTAAGGGGAAAACTTTGCTGATTGGGAAATGAACCTAAGGATAGTCCTTGGGGCGGAGAGGATACTGTATACGATTCAGAGACCTCTCGGGCCTAAGCCCACTGAGCCACTTGAGCTGGAGTTATGGAAAACTCACAGTGATGATTGTGACACGGCTCAGTCGATCATGCTTGCTTCAATGACTCAACACTTTCGTCGCCAAAATAGGGACTTGGATCCTTATAATATGATGGCAAGATTGCAAGATCTTCACCGCACTAATAAGCGGATGGCGAGGTACGAGTTAGTGAAGAAAATCTTTCGCTCCCGTATGACTGATGGTGGTAGTTCTGTTGAGGTCCATGGGACTCAAATGATAGCCGATATTGATGAACTGGCTAATATGGGTATAGTCTTGGAGTCTGAGCTGGCTATAGATGTACTTCTACAGTCACTACCCGATACTTGGAAACAGATTGTCATCAACTACAAACTGATGAATTCGGATGACACTCTTGGAGAGTTATTGTCGATTCTCAAGGAGTCAGAGAAAGAACTTCTGAAAGGCAACAAGCGCGAGGCGCACTTTGCAACAACATCTCAAACGCCGAAAGCTGGGCTCAAGGCAACTGGGGGTGTTAAGAAGAAAAAGCATAAAACAAAGGCAAGGCCAAGTCAACAAAGGCTTCTGGGAAGCCAAGGGACAAGTCTCAAGATGTTTGCCTGAAATGCGGCAAGAGAGGTCACTGGAAGCGTGACTGCCGCATGAACAAGGGACATAAGGAGGACATACAGGCGGGCAAGGCTCCGGCCTCAGGTATGTTTGTTATTGAGATAAATATGACTACTTCTAGTCTTAATAAAAATTGGATTTTTGATTCTGGCTGTGGTTCTCATATTTGTACTGATGTGCAGGATCTGCATGATAGCAGGAGACTGGCTTCGGGGGAGGTAGATCTACGAGTTGGAAATGGAACTTCTGTTGCTGTTTTGGCCGTAGGCACTTTTGTTTTGGAACTGCCCTCGGGGCATGTACTTAAACTAAATGACTGTTATTTTGTTCCTAGTTTAACTAGGAATATTATTTCTGTATCTTTGTTAACCCAGTGGGTACACTTTTGTATTTAAAAACACCAGGTGTTATTTATATATGAATGATGCAGAAATTTGCAGTGCTGATGCAAATAATGGTCTTTATATTTTGAATATAAATGAATCTCCAAAATGTAAAATAACAAACAAAAGGCTCAAAATGAGTAATCCAAAAGAAGAAGAAACTTATTTGTGGCATTGTCGTCTGGGACACATCAACAAGACTCGCATATCCACACTTTCGAAGAGTGGGTACTTGGACGGATTTGATCCAAATTCATATGACGTCTGCGAATCTTGTTTATTAGGCAAAATGCCTAAATCACCTTTTAGTGGTAAAGGTGAACGCGCCACTGAACTGTTAGCCCTCGTTCATAGTGACGTTTGTGGGCCCATGTCTAGCCAGGCTAGAGGTGGATATCGATACTTCGTAACCTTTACGGATGATGCATCACGTTATGGTTATGTGTATCTAATGATGCACAAGTCGGAAACTTTTGAGAAATTCAAAGAGTTTCGACACGAAGTTGAAAAACAAACAGGCAAGAGTATTAAGACATTACGGTCGGACCGTGGTGGCGAATACTTAAGTAATGAGTTTCAAGATTACTTGAAAGAATATGGTATTCTTTCACAATGGACTCCTCCTGGAACACCACAATTAAATGGTGTGTCTGAACGGAGAAACCGTACCTTGCTTGACATGGTAAGGTCGATGATGAGTCGCACTGAGCTGCCTATATCCTTCTGGGGACATGCATTAGAAAGTGCAATTCTTATTTTGAATAGGGTTCCGTCAAAGTCTGTTGAACAGACTCCGTATGAGATATGGACAGGAAAGAAACCAGGTTTCTCATTCCTGAAGATTTGGGGTTGCTGGGCATACGTCAAACGTTTGGAAGGTACCAAACTTGAACCCAAATCAGATAAATGCCTATTTGTTGGATATCCTAAGGAAACCAAAGGATATTACTTCTATAACCCAAAAGAGAACAAAGTATTTGTTGCTCTACATGCGGTTTTCCTTGAGAAGGAATTCCTAAATGCAGTGTTTAGTGGGAGGAAAGTAGAACTCGATGAAAGTCGTAGTGATACTGTTCCTGGCAATGAATCTAGAACGGAACATGAACAGTCCATCCAGGATGAGACTGAACCACAATCTTCAATTACACAAGGACTACGTAGGTCGGAGAGAGTCAGGGTAATACCTGAGAGGTATGGATTCCTGATCTCACCTCATGTAGATATTAATCTTATTGAGGATACTGAACCGGCTACGTATGAGGAAGCGATACAGGGTATCGAATCCACTTTATGGCAAGAAGCCATGAAGGCCGAAATGGATTCCATGTATACCAACCAAGTTTGGACACTGGTTGATGCACCAGAAGGCGTAAAGCCTATTGGATGCAAATGGGTCTTCAAAAAGAAGACAGACATGGATGGCAACGTACAAACGTACAAAGCTAGGCTCGTAGCGAAGGGGTATCGTCAACAACTTGGAGTTGATTATGACGAAACTTTCTCACCCGTTGCCATGATTAAATCCATTCGGATAATGCTTGCAATAGCTGCATATTACGATTACGAAATATGGCAGATGGACGTTAAAACCGCTTTCCTTAACGGAAACCTGTTGGAGGATGTTTATATGCAACAACCTGACGGTTTTATCGCACCAAGACTTGCAAACAAGGTTTGTAAGTTAAATCGGTCCATTTATGGACTGAAGCAAGCATCGAGGTCATGGAACCAACGTTTTGATGAGGTCATAAAAGAATATGATTTCATTCAAAACGTAGATGATCCTTGTGTATATAAGAAGGTTAGTGGGAGTGCACTGACTTTTATTGTCCTTTATGTCGACGATGTATTGCTTATAGGCAATGACATTCCCATGTTAACGTCGGTGAAAGCTTGGCTTTCATTGAAATTCTCCATGAAAGATCTGGGAGAAGCAGCTTTTATTCTAGGAATAAAGATCTACCGGGATAGATCTAGAAGGCTACTTGGACTCTCCCAGAGTACATATATTGATAAAGTGTTGAAGAGATTCAACATGGATCAGTCCAAGAAGGGACTGTTGCCAACATCACATGGCGTCTTTCTATCTAGGGACATGTGTCCTAAAACACAAGATGAGAGAGACAACATGAGTCGGACTCCGTTCGCCTCGGCAGTCGGATCGATCATGTATGCCATGATATGTACACGACCTGATGTGTCCTATGCTTTGAGCATGTGCAGTCGATATCAGGCCGATCCAGGACAGGATCACTGGATGGCGGTTAAGAATATCCTTAGGTATCTTAAAAGAACTAAAAGGATGTTTTCTTAATCTATGGAGATGGAGAACTTGAGGTATCTGGGTATACCGATGCAAGTTTCCAAACCGACAGAGACGACTTCAAGTCGCAAACCGGGTACATATTTTGCTTGAATAACGGAGCAGTGAGCTGGAAATCTTCCAAGCAAGATACTGTTGCCGATTCAACAACTGAAGCGGAGTACATTGCAGCAGCTGAAGCAGCAAAAGAGGCAGTTTGGATCCGAAAATTCCTAATTGGATTAGGAGTAGTTCCGTTAGCAGCTGAGCCCGTTCCATTGTATTGTGACAATAGCGGGGCTATAGCACAGGCTAAGGAACCAAGGTCTCATCAACGATCCAAACATGTTCTTCGACGATTCCATCTGATTCGAGAGATCATACATCGTGGCGATGTGAAGATCGAGAAGATCGCATCAGAGGATAATATTGCAGATCCGCTGACGAAGGCTATTCCTCGGGAAAAGTTTGAGCGACATGTACATAGTTCAGGTATTAGATGCTTGAGTGACTGGCTATAGGCCAAGTGGGAGATTGTTAGACAGTAATGACCCATAGCGTCACTATTTTGTAAATGATATTGTATTATTGTACAAAATTAACTATGTAGTAATGAAATTGCCTTTTACCGTTTTGTAATTTATTTACTTTGATATATAAATGGTAAAAGTCCCTATGATTAGTTCCGGATTGTGATGATATGAGACAGTATCAATCCATAAAGGTTTAATCATTAAATATCCCTAGTCGTAGTATTATCGAGATTGGACATCGATAATGCGGAATAGACTAGTACTGCACTTGTGCATGTTGTGAGGGCACAACGGCATAGTTCTCATATATTTAAGTATTGGATACTTATGCAAGTGCGGTAGGAGGTTGTGTTTTACCGATGGTACGGAAAACAGCTTCGCTCTGGATAGACCCCGCGGAGTCCCATTGGTAGTATGTCTGCGTGTCTATGGGAGTCCGCTTCAGGGTAGGTGCATATGATCTTAACCTGAGATTTGCATCGCTAGTACTTACGACAATCGGTAAAATTTAGGTTTGGTGGTCCAGGGCTTTAACGAGTTCTGTGTATACCTCTTCTGGGTTTATCGAGAATCGTAGTGTACTTGGGTGTGATGTCAAGATGGAAGTATCACTTCAGACATATGGAGATGATGATCGCGAGGGATACAGAACGAGTACTCTATAATGGTTGCAACCATCGGGATAATATGACTAGGTCAGGATTATCCGATTCAAAGAGACTGGTTGCTTGATGTCCGATATGTGTATCGTACGGGGCAGACACATATCCAGCCCCAGGCCTTACATGTGATCATCCGATACTGGTTCGATATACACTATACTACGGTATACTACGCCTGTTATAGATCTAATATTCCAGTAAGAATATTTCTAGAGAATTGGGTAGGCATGGCGTTTTGCTAGAAGCTAACCTTGTCTTGTAAATCGGTAAAAACGTAGTACTTGGTACGTACGTGTTCGAATAGTTCGACAACCGGATTTACTGCCAACATATCTAGAGGTCTCTTGGGTCGCTTCCCGAAGATTCACCGATGACGTATGATTCAAACTCGATTAATCTTGGATTAATTACGGAGAGACTTTATCTTGGATAAAGTACTATAAAAGAGAGAGAACGATTAATTTAGAATTAATCGTAAAATTATTATATTCGATATAATAATCGGAATTCGATTTCGACGCGAAATTGAAATTAGATTTTAATTCGGGCAAACGAGTTAATTTAGAATTAATTCGTTAGCGACGTAAATAATAATTTCGCTAGGCGCAATTATTTATTTAAATTCGATTTAATTAACGTCGCGACGTAAGCTCGGTATTTCGGAAATATCGAACCCGAACGCGTGAGTGCACGTGGGCCCACTTTCATTTGGAAACGTGTGGGGCCCACATGACACTTGTCATTATTTGCATTATTTAATCAAGATGTATTGCATGAAGATAGTGTACAAAGCACTCAAAGGTATGCATGGAAATTGAGTGTTAGACACTCTAAGTCTTTGCATGGTTTGTGTCATAAGTATATTATTATTTAATATATTATGACATAAATATAAATTGATTTTTGAGACAAAAATCAGAGACTTCTCTCCCTCTCTAATTACCGAAACTGTGACAGTTTCTTGGCTCTCCATTTTCAGGTTTTTGTTGCAAAAGCTTGAAGAATTTGTGTTGTTTGGAACATAAAGAACACATCTTTGGCTAGCACCATCAAGGGATCATACAAGGTGTTATGGGAAACTCATCTTAGAGCTTGGAAGGATCAATTAAAGCTTGGAGCTTCTCTTTTCTGCTTGGCCGAATCCTCCACTGCACAAAGGAGCAAAGTTTGCTTCATCCACGCATCCACAATCCGTTTTGTGAGTATTGTTTCCGCCATTACTTCAATATAGTTCATTCTTATATATATATTTTGCGTTTTTGATCTTGGGACATGGTTATTAGATTCCAACACTTGATTCATTTGATGAGACAGTAATTTAGCATGTGATGTAGTTTAGCTCAGTTGCTAACAGAACTCATCCTAATCCAATTAGGAATTTTATAGATAAAAATGATTCTTTTGCTACCTCAGCCACATTAATGTATATCGCTTTTGTTGTGAATCAGAGTAACAATATCTTGCTTGGAAGATTTCCAGCTTAATGGTTCCGTGTTCAAACAAAATATGTACCTGTATTGCGACTTATAGTCGTTTCTTACTCGGTTTGGAAACTTGCTGCAACGGTGATCCCAGTCACCTCAAGTTCTCAATCTCCATAATTAAGAAAACTCCTTAGTTCGTTAAGATATTAAAGGATGTTCTTAACATCAATCAGGACCATCACCTGGATCGGCCTGATTGTGACTGCAGATGCTCAAAGCATATGAGACACTAGGTCACGTACATGTCATGGCATACATGATCGATCCGACTGCAGAAGAAGAAACGAACGGGATCCGACTCATTGAATCTCTCTCATCTTAAGTTTTAGGACACATGTCCTTAGATAGAGAGACACCATGTGTTAATGTACAAGTACTCGGAGAGTGACAATAACTTTTAGATCTATCCCAGTAGATCCTTAATCCTAGAATAAAGGTTGCCTCCCCAAGTTCTCATGGAGAATTTTAATGAAAGCCAAGCTTTCACCGATTATATATGGGAATGTCATACTAAAGAGTAATACATCATCAACGTTATAGGACAATCATTTTCAGTGCGCTCCCACTAACCTTCTTATATACACAAGAATCATCATCGTTTTGAATGAAACCATATACCATTACGATCTCATCAAAATATTAGTTCCAAGAACGCGATGCTTGCTTCAATCCATAAATGGATCGATTTAACTTGCAAACCTAGTTTACATGTTTTGGCCCGACAAAACCGTCATGCTGTTATATAAAACATCCTCCAAAAGGTTTCCGTTAAGGAAAACAGTTTTGACATCCAGCTGCCATTTTTCATAATCGAAATATGCAACTTTAGCAAGCATTATCCGAATGGATTTAATCATGGCAACATGTGAAAAAATTTCATCGTAATTGACACCATGTTGATGACGATACCCTTTCGATACAAGCCTAGTTTTGTACGTTTTATATGTTGCCATCCATGTCTGTCTTCACCATGAAGACCCATTTGCTACCAATAGGCACAATGCCTTCTGGTACATCAACCGGTGTCTAAACTTGGTTGGTATAATGGAATCTATTGCGGACTTCATAGCCTCTTGCCATAAAGCGGAGTCGATACCCTGTATCGATTCCTCATACGTAGCCGGTTCGTCTTCCTCAATAAGATTAATATCCACATGAGGTGAGATCAGAAACCCATACCTCTTAGGTTGTTTTCTGACTCTCTCCGACCTACGCAGTTCTTGTGTATTAGAAGATTATGGAATAGTCTCATCCATAATGAACTATTCGTGTTCGTGAGGGGATCGGTGCCAGGAACAGTATCACTCCGATTTTCATCGAGTTTTACTTTCCTCTCACTTACCACTGCATTTAGGAATTCCTCTAAGGATAATTGCATGGAGAGCAACAAATATTTTGTTCTCTTATGGGTTGTGGAAATAATATCATTTGGTTTCCCTAGAATAACCAATTACAAATGAGCACTTATCCGATTTGGGTTCTAGTTTTGTACAATCCAAACGTTTAACATATGCCCAACATCCCCAAATCTCCAGGAATGATAAACCTAGTTTCTTTCCTGTCCATAATTCATATGGAGTCTGTTCAATAGACTTTGTCGGAACCTTATTCAAAATAAGTATTGCACTGTTCAATGCGTATCCCGTGAAGGAAATTGATAGCTTAGTACGATTCATCATAAACCTTACCATGTCCAACAAAGTTTGGTTTCTCCGTTCGGACACATCACTCAATTGAGGTGTTCTGAGAGTAGTCCACTATGAAATAATACCATACTCTTTCAAGTAATCAAGAAACTCATTGCTCAAGCATTTTCCACCACGGTCCGACCATAATGTTTTAATACTTTTACCGGTTTATTTTTCTACTTCGTGTCGAAACTCTTTGAATTTATCAAAAGTTTCCGACTTGTGTTTCATAAGATACACATAACCATAATACGATGCAACATCCATAAAGGTTACGAATTATTCATATCCACCTCTAGCCTAGCTAGACATGGGCCCACATACGTCACCATGAACGAGGGCTAACAGCTCAGTGACACGTACACATTTACCACTAAAAGGTATTTTAGGCACCTTACCTAATAAAAAAGATTCGCATACATCATATGAATTAAGATCAAATCCGTCCAAGTATCCATTCTTCCAAAGAGTGGATATATGATTCTTGTTAATGTGTCCCAGACAACAATGCCACAAATAAGTCTCATCTGATTTACTCAGTTTGAGCCTTTTGTTTGTCATGTTATATGTTTGAGATTCATTTATATTCGAAAATTAAATTCTATTATTCACATCTAATGTGTATATCTCAATATCATCTTTATAAACAAACACCCAGTGTTATTGAACATAAAGGTATACCCGCAACGGGTTAAACTAGAAATAGAGATAATGTTTCTAGTCAAACTAGGTATATTATAAACAGTTTCCTAATTTAAGTACATGCCCAAAAGGCAGTTCCAAAACTTAGGTTCCCACAGCCAAAACAGTGACTCTCGTCCCGTTTCTGACTCGCAGGCCGATCTCATCTGAAGCCAGTCTCCTGCTAGTCAGCAGATCCCGCACATCAGTACATATGTACCACATCCACTATCAAAAATACAATTTTTAAAACCAGTAGTGGATACATTTATTACAATAACAAATATACCTAAAGTCGGAGCCTTGCCCTCCTTCACTTCCTTCATGTTTGCCTTGTCTATACGATAGTCACACTTCTAGTGATCTCGTTTGCCACAGTTTAGGTAGACATCTTGGGATATGTCATTTGTCTTCCCAGAAGACTGTGACGATTTTGCCTTTGCCTCTTTTTCTTCACACCCACAGAAATCTTCGGCCAAGCCTTGGCTTTCTGGGATGTCAAAGTAAGATGCGCATTGCGCTTCTTGCCTTTTTGGAAGCTCTGGCTCTGCCTCCTTGAGCATAGCCATTAACTGTTGGACATTATGACCCATAGCGTCACTATTTGCACAGATCATTGTGTTGTTGTAGCAAATTAACTATGTGACAAAGAAATTGCACTCTCATCATTTGTGATTAGATCACCATAGATATATAAATGAAGAGAGGTCCCCTTATGATTAGTTCCTGGATTGAGATGATATGAGACAGTATCAGTCCACGAAGGATTAATCATTAAATATCCCTAGCCGTAGTATTATCGAGACTGGACATCGATAATGCGGAATAGGCTAGTATTGCACTTTGTGCGTTTGTGAGGGCACAACGGCATAGTTCTCATATATATAAGTATTGGATACTTATGCAAGTGCGATGGGAGGTCGTGTTTCACCGATGGTACGGGAAACAGCTTCGCTCTGGATAGACCCCTCGGAATCCCATTGGTATTATGACTATGTGTCTATGGGAGGCCGAAATCGAGGTAGGTGTGTATAGTCTTAACCTGAGACTTGCATCGCTAATACTTACGATAATCGATAAACTTTGGTCTTGGTGGTAGGGGGCTTTAACCGGTTCTGTGTACACCACTTCTGGGTTTATCAGAGAGTCGTAGTGTATTGGGTGTGATGTCAAGATGGAAGTGTCACTTCAGTCATTGGAGATGATGTCACGCAGGATACGGTACTAGTGCTCTTGAGTGTTGCGCAACCAATCGGGATATTGTGACCAGGTCATGTATATCCGATTATAGAGACTATGTTACCAGACATCCGACATGTGTTTCGGACGGGGCAGACACTTATCCAGCCCCAGCCCTAGCACGTGATTATCCGATACTGGGCCGATATACACAATACTACGGTATACTACGCTTGATACAGATCTATATATTCCAATAAGAATATTTCTGGAGAATTGGGTAGGCATGGCGCTTTGCTAGAAGCCAACCTTGTCTTGTAAATCGATATAAACGTAGTACGAGGTACTTACGTGTTCGGACAGTCCGACGATCGTATTTACTGCCAACATATCCGGAGATCTCATGGGTCGCTTCCTGAAGATTCACCGATGACGTATGACTCGCACTTTGATTAATCTGGGATTAATTAGAAAAGAGAGATAAAATTAATCTGGGATTAATTCGATGAGAGAGAAAATTAATCTGGGATTAATTACGGAGATATTTTATCTGGGATAAAATATTAATTAAAGAGAGAGAACGATTAATTTGGAATTAATCGATAAAATAATATATTCGATATATTATTAGAAATTGGATTTCGACGCGGAATTAAAATTAGATTTTAATTCGGGCGAACGAATTTTAATTTAGAAATTCGCTAGCGACGTGAATAGTGAATTCGCTAGGCGTAATCATTTAATTACGACGCGACGGAAAATTCGTTAATTTGGAATTAGCGAACCCGAGCCCGAGAGTGAGAGTGATTGCGAGCGCGTTCGCATTTCGAATTCGAACGCGACACGCAAGTCACATCAATTGTCAAATCACTTGTCACTTTGAGTGATGTGATATGACATGTTGTCACTTTATTAAAGTGACATGATGTGAATATAGAAAAGTGATGTTGGAAGTTGATAGGACTTTTGTATAATATTTTATTCATTTACTTGGTAAATGTGATAAAGATATAAGTATATATATAAATCATTTTCTCTCTCTTGGACCATGTGTAGTACACGGTTTTGGCAAAACTTTTGGTGATTCACGTGACTCAATTTTTTGGTCTTTGTTGTTCAAATTTTGGACAAGATTCACGTGACTCTCTAATTGGTTTGGACTTCACGGTTTTAGAAAAAAAAGAGCCAAAAACTCTTCATCTTTCTCCTTCCCTCACACACGGCTTTGAGCCAAAATTGTTCTTCTCCTTTTGGTCACTGCCGACGCAAAAGAGAAGCAATTGGGAGATGTTTTTGTTGCAAAAAGAAGTGCTAGCACACCTTGAGTGTATATAGGTGATAGGGAAACGAAATCTTTGAGCATGGAAGCTTGAAGCTTGGAGCTTCAATGGTGGTCTTCAATGGCCGAAAATGGTGGAGATCTACACGCCCAAAACCGCACAGCCCACTGTCAAAGGAAGCCATTGCCGAGCTTGGAGGGAGCTCAAAAATCGCACCTTGTTCTTCAAACATCAAAACCGAAATTCAATGTGAGTTGATTCCGCCACCTCCTTTGATGTGTTCATATGTGATTTTTATGCATTGTTTGTGATCTTGTGGACTTGATTAAACTCCAACATTGGTATCTAGAGCCATTGATGCATGAAATCCGAAATTAGGGTTCTTGAGTAATTTGGGGCTTTTTGATTTTGGCTTGATTATGACAAATTGATGTGTAAGAATGCTTATATATGATCTAATTTGAGATATATGTAATCAATTTGAAAAAAAATCATTGGATTGATTTTCCCCAATTTGCAAATTTTGGTAGAAACTTTAATTTGGGTAAACTCGATTTAGGCATGATTTGGTTGAATTGTTTGATGCATTATGCTTGAATGAGGTTGAATTGAAGTTGTGCATGATCAATTTCAAGAAAATTGGATTAGATCAATTTTCCCCAATTCTTAGGTTGAATTTGAAACTTGAAATGGGCAAAATGTGTTTAAGCATGTTTTTTAATTGCATTGGATGTTTAAGTATGCTTAGAACATGTTTAATTGAGATTGTGTGTGTCAATTTCATGAAATTGGATTGGATTCAATTTTCCCCAAATTGGAAGCTTGGCCGAAAATTGGAAGAACCTAATGTCTTGGTAATTTGTTTTGTTTGATCATTGGATGACTTAAAACAATTGGTTAATGTTGCTTTGAAGTTCAATTGGATTGAATTTTGATTTAGAACATTTTTCCCTTTTAAAGTGGCTTGGCCGATTTTAAAGAACATGAAATTCTTTGTGATTTTGTTGTTTTAATTCATTGGATGAATTGTATTGATTTGGGGAATTAAGATTGTGGACTCAATTGGATTGAAACCGAATCGAATTGAAAAACCCCTAATTGCCGAGACTTGAAAGCATGTTAATTGGGTTTGATTTTAATTGAATTGTGTTGGACACTATTTGGTTGTTAAAGTGCATGATTAATTAGGCTAATTGATATTTTAGAAATGTTAATTGGGTAATTGATTGTGTATTACACTTAGGTTAATTAATGTGAAATTTGGAATTTTATAAGTTAATTAATTTGGGCTTGATTTTGGAAATTGGGCTTGTTGGGTTGTAATTGGGCTTTTGGGCTTTGTTGTAACAAAGTTGGGTTTAGGCAAAATTGGTTGGATCCAATTAGGCCCAAAACCGAATCCAAAAGGTCCAATTATGATTAATGGACCTTAATTATTTAATTGGGCCTAATGGGCCAAAATTAATTTAAAGGCTTATGGGGTAACTCCCGGATTGGATTTTGGTTGTTCGGTTTGACCCGAGTTGACCAAAAGTCCACGCCTGTAGAAATTAATTAAAAGCCCATTGGACTTTAATTAAATAAAACATTAGATGTTAATCGGGCTTTGAGACCCGTTGCGATTAAATTTGGAATTTAAGTCGTAAAGGTTCGTTAATAAAAGTGTAATATTTAATTTGGAATTAAATAATGATTAGAATTAAATACGTATTAAATTGGATTTAATTATGTAATTTAATTTAATTCGTAGAAATTGTACTTTGAGTACGTGTTTGCAATACGAGTTTGACTCGAACAAAAATCAAATCTTTGTTTGAACATTGGATGATCACTAATATTCAAGATTAATTAATTTGATTGATTGATTGATAACATGCTTGTATGAACACATGGTTGTGATGTTTGAATAATGTATATCGGATGGATATTAGTCGGGTTGGGCGATTTTGGAAATTGTAATAAATTTGATTTATTAAATTGGACCTGCGTGTCCAGCCTTATCTCCTATTTCTTTGTATTCTCTTCTCACCTATTCCCCTCCATGTAAAAGAGGTTTCTTTAGAAGTGTAGTGTAACGGGTAGAAGTAATACAAGTGCTAGCGGGAGAGGAAAGTGAGAGATTTGATCTAGGATCAATGTAAAATATCCATCCGCATATCATTATTATTTTATTTCATACTCGCTTTATTATGTGTTTAGAATGCATGCTTAAGGGTGTATGATGATGAGACCTTAACAAAGATAATTAAATTGGTAGCCAATTTGCACGCGAAAAACCCTCGTTAAATATCATGCGTTTTTCCTTCCATTGAGTGATTCTTACTCAAGATCCGAGATTGGCAGGGTTGTTGGCCAAAGTCAAGCCCTTGTCCATCAAAGATGTGTTTTAATCACGAGGCTTTGTTCCATATCGGTGTCGTGTCCAAGTTGTGGTTTGTTGGCCAAAGTCAAGACCACTTCTTGTCCATTGACATTGATTACGAAGCTTCCATGTCAATGGGTCCGCGCTTGACTGGGATCATTAGGTTTGTTGTGCCAAAGCCAAGGCCTAGTTGATTCAGAGGAAAATAGGTTAGGCTATACATTCGATGTATAGGCATATATAAGATATATGTTTGGGACTTGGATGTCCACCTACTGGATCTAGGAGTTGGATGAGATCCAATTGATCTTCGAGATCTACCTAGTTAATTATCATACAATTTGTTGGCCAAAGTCAAGATTGTGTGATATTAACGGGATCCTAGCCCACTAGGAAACACGGTTTCCCGAGTACTCGACAGAGGGTTAGAGGCTCGACGAAAAATAGTGGGAGGCAAGTATTGAATTTGCAACATTCGTTCGAATACTCGCTAAACACGCTCATTTTATTTTATTTCGTCATTAGATTAAATATTAGTTAGACTAATATTTAAATTGTTGTTTTAATAACAGTTGGACTGTATTATACTTGATTATATATAATTGGATTATATTAATCAATATATTTGAATTAATTAATTTCAGTTTACAGTTGATTTTATAATTGGATTATAGTAATCAATGTAATTGAGGTTAATTAATTGGATTATATTTGATTATATAGTTGGACTATTATAATCATTATAATATATATAGTACCACTAATCGTTGATTAAATAGTTGGACTATTGTAATCAAGATAAGAAATTGAAAAATTGGATATTTAAAATATAATCTGGGATTAAAATATTTTAAATGATTTAATTTTCAAATTGGGAATAAATAATAGGTTACTTTATTTGATAAAATAACTTATTATATGTTACGCCCAAAATTAAGCAAATAGTAGAGCATAAAATCTTTGGAAGATTTATGTGATGATGACTTTAATGCTTAATTAATATACTTATAATAAATCTATCTTTAGATTAAAAGTATTAAAATTGCAATTAAAATTCTTGGAGAATTAATTGACTATTCTAGTGGAGAAAAGTCAAAGTTTGCAATTGGGCATGTAGCACAAGGTGCACATCGTTTCGATATTCCGAAACCCAAGGCTTGGCCAAAGGTTTGGAAAATATTGAAAGGATAATTGACATATACCAAAGTGACTACCATTTGGAAATGGAAGACACGAAGGAATTAAAGAAAGGGCGAGGCTCTAACTTTAAATATATTTGTCTTAGTTATGTTCACAGCTAGTATTGAAATTAGATTTTAAATACTTAGTGTGGTACATAAAATATATGTATTGATATTCAGAATCTGCTTTGAGCAGGATACTGACTTCAAGCTGAGATTCCTCTGCGAATCGGAAACGGGACGAAAGTCGCTGTTTCGACCGTAGATACCTAAGTTTAGGAACTAACCTGGGGTGTGTACTTAAATTAGGAACTGTTATAATGTAACTAGTTTGACTAGAGACATTATCTCTTTTCAGTGTTTAATCCGTTGCGGATAAAACCTTTATATTATAGAACACTGAGTGTTTTATTATATAAAGATGATACTGAGATAAATACATTAGATGTAAATAACATAATTTATATTTTGAATATAAATAAAATCTCAAACATATAAATGACAAACAAATAGCTCAAATTGATTTGATCAATAGAGACTTATTTATGGTATTGTTGTCTAGGACACAATTAAACGAGACATGTCAGTTAGACGTGTGTGTCCGAACAAAAACCGAATTTTGTTGGACATGATAAGGTTTATCACGAGTCGCTCTGAGCTATCATTTCCTTCAAACAGGATATGTATTAACAGTGCAAAACTTATTTAGAATAAGGTTCCATAAATCTGTTTGACAGATATCATATAGGATGTGAACAGGAAAGAAACGAGGTTTCTCATTCCTGATAATTTGGGTATGCCAGGCATAAAGTTTGGATGATACCAAACTAAGAACCCAAATTGGATTAGTGCCAATATAGGTTATCCTAAGGGAAACCATAAGTATAGTACTTATAAATCTCACATGAGAACAATATGATTGTTGCTCACCATGCGGTTTTCCTGAGAGGAATACCGATATGCAGTGGTCAGTGGGAGGATAGTGATACTCGATGAAAATCGGAGTAATACTATTCAAGGCACGAAGTCCTTAATGGAACACAAACAGTTCATCATGATGAATCTGTACCATTAATCTTCAAATACACAAGAAACTTCGTAGATCGGATAGAGTCAGAAAACAACCTAGGGTATGGGTTTCTGATCTAACCTCATTAAGATGTCAATCTTATGGAGGTGTACCATCTGACTACGTTTAGAGGAAGTGATAGAGGTATCGACTCCCTATTATGGCAAAGTGCCATGAGTTCGGAATGGATTCCATGTTTAACAACTATTTTGGATACTAGTTGTTGTACCACAAAGCATTGTGCCTATTGGTACATTATACGTCTTCAAGGAAGACATACATGGATGGCAACATACCAACGTACAAAGCTAGGCTTTTGACGGAAAGGTATCGTTATCAACATTGTGTTAATAACGGTTCAACCTTTTACCTGTTGCCATGGTAAATCCATTTTGAAGATGCTTGTTGATAACTGTATATTTCATTTATGAAATATGTCAGTTACAAATCAAAATCGCTTTCCTGAAAAGGAAACCTTTTGGAGAATGTTTATAACATTCTGACGATTTTGTATAACCGACAAACAAGGTTTGCGGATTATTCAATCCATGTTTGGATTGAAGCAAGCATAGGGTTCTTGGAACTGACGTTTTGAAATAATCATAATGGTTTATGATTTAACTCAAAACGAAATAATTCTTGTGTATATAAGGAGGTTAGTGGGAGAGGGCACTGACAATGAAATTCCCATAAAACAAATGGTGAAAGCTTGGCTTTCATGGATATTCTTTCATAGAAATTTCCGTAGAATTTGGGGAGTAACAACCTTTATTCAAGGAATAAAGATCTACTGGGCTAGATTTGGAGTTGGTAACACTCTCTGAGAAATTGTACATTTAAAATGTACTTGTATTGGTGTCTCATACGCTTCGAGCATATGGAGTCACGATCAGTTCAATCCAAGTGATAGTCACTGGATTGAAGTTGAGAACATCTGTTAGTATCTCAGAGAACTAAAGATGCTATCTTAACTATGGAGAATGAGAACTTGTAGTGACTGGGATCACTACTGCAAGTTTCCAAACAATTAAAATACTGCGGTACTATAAAGTTTGAATAACAGGGACAGTGAGCTGGAAATCTTCCTAGCAAGATAACTGTTGCCGAATTAAAACAAATGCGGATTATTGCTGCAGCTGAGGCAGCAATAGAAGCCATTTGGATCGATAATAAATCTAATTAGATTAGATATAGTTCTGTTAGCAGCTGAGCTAGGCGTCAGCACAGCTAAAGAATTAAAGGTCTCATCGACGATCCAGATATATACTTCTATATCATCTGATTCGTTCGGATCATACATCGTGGCGATGTGATGATCGTGTAAATCGCGTCAGACGATAATTAAACAAATCCGCTGACGAAAACCTTTCCTCAGCAATTTGAGCGAACCGTACATAGTTCAGGTGTAGGACACTTGAGTGACTCGCTACGTGCCAAGTGGGAGATTGTTGGACATTATGACCCATAGCGTCACTATTTGCACAGATCATTGTGTTGTTGTAGCAAATTAACTATGTGACAAAGAAATTGCACTCTCATCATTTGTGATTAGATCACCATAGATATATAAATGAAGAGAGGTCCCTATGATTAGTTCCTGGATTGAGATGATATGAGACAGTATCAGTCCCCGAAGGATTAATCATTAAATATCCCTAGCCGTAGTATTATCGAGACTGGACATCGATAATGCGGAATAGGCTAGTATTGCACTTGTGCGCGTTGTGAGGGCACAACGGCATAGTTCTCATATATATAAGTATTGGATACTTATGCAAGTGCGATAGGAGGTCGTGTTTCACCGATGGTACGGGAAACAGCTTCGCTCTGGATAGACCCCTCGGAATCCCATTGGTATTATGACTATGTGTCTATGGGAGGCCGAAATCGAGGTAGGTGTGTATAGTCTTAACCTGAGACTTGCATCGCTAATACTTACGATAATCGATAAACTTTGGTCTTGGTGGTAGGGGGCTTTAACCGGTTCTGTGTACACCACTTCTGGGTTTATCAGAGAGTCGTAGTGTATTGGGTGTGATGTCAAGATGGAAGTGTCACTTCAGTCATTTGGAGATGATGTCACGCAGGATACGGTACTAGTGCTCTTGAGTGTTGCGCAACCAATCGGGATATTGTGACCAGGTCATGTATATCCGATTATAGAGACTATGTTACCAGACATCCGACATGTGTTTCGGACGGGGCAGACACTTATCCAGCCCCAGCCCTAGCACGTGATTATCCGATACTGGGCCGATATACACAATACTACGGTATACTACGCTTGATACAGATCTATATATTCCTGTAAGAATATTTCTGGAGAATTGGGTAGGCATGGCGCTTTGCTAGAAGCCAACCTTGTCTTGTAAATCGATATAACGTAGTACGAGGTACTTACGTGTTCGGACAGTCCGACGATCGTATTTACTGCCAACATATCCGGAGATCTCATGGGTCGCTTCCTGAAGATTCACCGATGACGTATGACTCGCACTTTGATTAATCTGGGATTAATTAGAAGAGAGAGATAAAATTAATCTGGGATTAATTCGATGAGAGAGAAAATTAATCTGGGATTAATTGCGGAGATATTTTATCTGGGATAAAATATTAATTAAAGAGAGAGAACGATTAATTTGGAATTAATCGATAAAATAATATATTCGATATATTATAGAAATTGGATTTCGACGCGGAATTAAAATTAGATTTTAATTCGGGCGAACGAATTAATTTAGAATTAATTCGTTAGCGACGTGAATAGTGAATTCGCTAGGCGTAATCATTTAATTACGACGCGACGGAAAATTCGTTAATTTGGAATTAGCGACCCGAGCCCGAGAGTGATTGCGAGCGCGTTCGCATTCGAATTCGAACGCGACACGCAAGTCACATCAATTGTCAAATCACTTGTCACTTTGAGTGATGTGATATGACATGTTGTCACTTTATTAAAGTGACATGATGTGAATATAGAAAAGTGATTTTGGAAAGTTGATAGGACTTTTGTATATATATTTTATTCATTTACTTGGTAAATGTGATAAAGATATAATATATATAAATCATTTTCTCTCTCTTGGACCATGTGTAGTACACGGTTTTGGCAAAACTTTTGGTGATTCACGTGACTCAATTTTGGTCTTGTTGTTCAAATTTTGGACAAGATTCACGTGACTCTCTATTGGTTTTGGACTTCACGGTTTTAGAAAAAAAAAGAGAGCCAAAAACTCTTCATTTTCTCCTCTCCCTCACACACGGCTTTGAGCCAAAATTGTTCTTCTCCATTTTGGTCACTGCCGACGCAAAAGAGAAGCAATTGGGAGATGTTTTTGTTGCAAAACAGAAGTGCTAGCACACCTTGAGTGTATATATTGATAGGGAAACGAAATCTTTGAGCATGGAAGCTTGAAGCTTGGAGCTTCAATGGTGGTCTTCAATGGCCGAAAATGGTGGAGATCTACACGCCCAAAACCGCACAGCCCACTGTCAAAGGAAGCCATTGCCGAGCTTGGAGGGAGCTCAAAAATCGCACCTTGTTCTTCAAACATCAAAACCGAAATTCAATGTGAGTTGATTCCGCCACCTCCTTTGATGTGTTCATATGTGATTTTTATGCATTGTTTGTGATCTTGTGGACTTGATTAAACTCCAACATTAACTCTCCAAGAGTTTTCTCTTGGTTCATGATGAACTCGCCCCAGCTTTCGGACAGAGACTGTAAGATCAAATCTATGGAAGTCTCGGCCTTGTAGGTAATGCCCAACTAACCTAGCTGTTCGATGTCAGCTATCATCTGTGACACCTAGTGCTCGACAGATGTACCCTATGACATACGCGAATGAAAAGAGCTTCTTTGCAATTCGTACTTCTAAGATCTATGGTTAGATCTATGAAGATCTTTTAATTTCAACATCATGGTATAAAGATCCAATCCTTAGCTCTGACGACAAAGTTAAGGAGTAATTGTGGCCATCATAACAGATTGAGAACTAAAGTTATCATCACAATGAGTCTTCCAAAACTCATGCTCTACTATTTGCTCAACTCCGGGCTCAGACCTGAGAGGTATCTCTATGACATTTAGTAACTTCTCGGCTCCCAAGACTATCCTGAGATTCATAAACTAATCTGGAAAATTGGAGCCGTTAAAGACATTATCGCCCATGACGTTGTCCCTAACGCTAATCTTTGCAACCATCTCGATTGCAATAGTCCAACTATTCAATCAACGATATCGGGTACACTCAAAATGTAATGGTTACTATAGTCCAACTATATAACCAACTATAAATAGAGTAGTGTGTTATACAGTCTAACTGTTTAAAGAAAGCAATATTTAATATTAGTCCAACTAATATATTTATAAAAACGATAAATAAAATAAAAGGAACGCGTATTGGGAAGTATTTAAACGAAATTGCAAATTTAATACTAGCCTCCCACTATTTTTCGGCGAGCCTCTAACCCTCTGTGGAGTACTCAGGAAACCCAGTTTCCTAGTGGGCTAGGATCCCGTTAAATAACACACAACCTTGACTTTGGCCAACAAGCTGTATGAAACTTAACTAGGTAGATCTCTAAGATCAATTGGATCCCATCCAATTCCTAGATCCGGTAGGTGGACCTCCAAGTTCGAGATATATATCCAATATATATTTCCTAACCTTTTCCTCTGAATCAACTAAGCCTTGGCTTTGGCTCAACAAACTTAATGATTCCAGTTAAGCACGACCCATTGATAGTAAGAAAGCTTCGTAATCCACGTCGATGAACTAGAAGTGACCTTGACTTTGGCCAACAAGTCACAACCGCCCAAGACATGCGATATGGAACAAAGCTTTCGTGGTTCAAACACATCCGTGATGGACATTGATATTGACTTTGGCCAACAAACCAATGCCAATCTTGGATCTTGAGAGATAACCACTCAATGGAAGGGAAAACGCTTAATATTTGAGTGAGGGTTTTTCGTGTAAAATGGCAACCAATTTATTATCTTTGATTAGGTCTCATCATACACCCTTAAACATGCATTCTAAAAGCATAATAAGGCGCGAATAAAATAATAATGATATACAGATGGATATATAACAAATTATTCCTAGAATAAATCTCTCATTTTCCTCTCGCCTGATAGCACTATTCATACTTCTACCCAATTACATAATACATTAAAGAAACATCATTAACATCCATGGTGAGAAGAGAAATACAAAGAGTAAAGAGATAATAGGCTGGACACGCAAGTCCAATTTAAAAAATTCTAAATTTATTACAACAATTTCCAAAATTGTCCTCACCCTTCTAATATCCATCCGATATACATTATTCATACAAATACATCAAAGTATTCACACAAAGCATGTTATTCAATCAATCTAATCCAATTAATTAACCTTTGAATTAATGACCATCCAATGTTTAAACAACGATTTGATTTGCGCGAGTCCAACTCATTTAAGAATAAATACTCAAAGTACGTATTCTTGAATTATATCGAACTACAATTTTAAATCTAATTTATTTGTATTCAATACTAATTCGAATTTAATTCCAAATTAAATAATTACACTTATTTTAGTGTCTTTTAGACTTAGATTCTAAATCTAATCTAAATGGGTCTCAAAGGCACAATTAGTATCCAATACTATTTTAATTAAAGTCCAATGGGCTTTTAATTAATTCTTAAGGCATGGGCTTTGGCCAATATGGATCCAATCCAAGATGCCAAGGCCCAATAAGGAATCACCCTTTTGCCAAAAATCAATTTAGGCCCAATTAAATTTTTAAAGGCCCAAAAAGTTATATTTGGACTTTATGGAAATGGTTTTAGGCCCAATTTGGATCCAATCCAATTGTCCAAAACCATGCTGGCTGGCCAACCAAGCCCATTAAGCCCAATTATAATAAATTTAGCCCAATCCAATTTAATGACTAATTTATTCTAACATAATATTCCAATATCATATTATTTTCTATTAAGTGTAATTAACACAATTAATTTATTAATCTAATATTTCCAAAACATTATTAATCAAATTATCATGCTTAATTATCCAACTCATGTCCAACACAAATTGAAGCAAAATCAATCGATTACTACATGCTTATAGCTCACGGGAATTTGGCATAAAATAACAATCAATTTGATTTCAATCCAATTAAATCAACATACAAGATTTATTTTATGCTTTAAACTCATCCAATGGTCTAAATAACAAAAAAAATCACCATGAGAAGCCTAGGGTTCTTGTTCGGCCACTAGGTGAATTTTAGGGAAAATGAATCCAATCAATTTTTCTCAAATTCTAAGATGCACAAATCCAATTCATCATCTTACATTCACACCAAACAATCTATTTTGAAAAAAATCATACTCCAAGCACAAAATCCCCAAATAAAGTCTATAAACCCTAAACTTAAATCATGCTTAGAAAATGCTCATGATACCATTGTTAATGTCATAGACATGCCCAAGGTCTCTAATACATGATTTAGTGTGTGAATGATCAATAGAGTTGCGGAAAAACTTACATTGATCGGATGTGGATTTCAAAAATTTATTTGTATTTGTGGAAGCTCCAAGTTTTGTTGAACCTTTAATTCCAAGGGTGAGTTTCCCTATCACCTAGATTTACTCTTTAAAGTGCTAGCTTTGTTTGATTTTGAAACAAAATCAATGGAGAGGAGAAGCCATGGTTCACGGCAATGGAGGGGAAAAGAGAGAGAGTTTTGTTTTGATGTTTTGTTTCTAAAACACAACTACCAAAAAAGTCAACTTACAAAAGCTGTATATGCTTTTTCCAAAAAGCAAAAGTTACAAAATGTGTTGGAGGGAAAAAACCATTTAATGCCCTCAACCACTTCCATCACCAAAAAGTGATAAGACTTCCATCACCAAAAAATGATTAGACTTGTAAGTGAAGTGGGTCCCACTTTAAATTCAAAATTTGATTGGGTTACGCAACACACTTCGGGCTCGGGTTCGTTTAATCCAATTAAACGAATTTTCCGTTGCGACGTAATTAAATCCAATTTAATTAAATAATAATGCCTAGCAAAATTATTACGAAAGTCGCTTACGAATTAATTCTAATTTAATTCGTTCATCCGAATTAAAATCTAATTTTAATTCCGTATTGAAATACGATTTCAATTAACATATCCAATATATTATTAAATCGATTAATTCCAAATTAATCGCGTTCTCTCTGTTAGACATTATGACCCATAGCGTCACTGTTTTGTAAATGATATTGTATATTGTACAAAATCAACTATGTGATAATGAAATTGCCTTTTGCCGTTTTGTAAAATTATTTACTTTGATATATTAATGGCAAAAGTCCATATGATTAGTTCGGTATTGAGATGATATGAGACAGTATCATATAAAAGGTTTAATATTAAATATCCCTAGTCGGAGTATTATCGAGATCGGACATCGATAATGCGGAATAGACTAGTATTGCACTTGTGCGAGTTGTGATGGCACAACGGCATAGTTCTCATATATTTAAGTATTGGATACTTATGCAAGTGCGATAGGAGGTTGTGTTTTACCGATGGTACGGAAAACAGCTTCGCTCTGGACAGACCCCGCGGAATCCCATTGGTAGTATGTCTGCGTGTCTATGGCGGCCGCATCGGGGTAGGTGTATATGGTCTTAACCTGAGACTTGCATCGCTAGTACTTGCGACAATCGGTAAACTTTGGTTTTGGTGGTTCGGGGCCTTAACCGGTTCTGTGTACGCCTCTTCTGGGTTTATCGAGAATCGTAGTGTACTGGATGTGATGTCAAGATGGAAGTATCACTTCAGACATATGGAGATGATGATCACGCAGGATACAGAACTAGTACTCTATAAAAGGTTGCAACCGTCGGGACAATATGACCAGGTCAGGATTGTCCGATTTAAAGAGACTAGTTGTTTGATGTCCGATATATGTTTCGTACGGGGCAGACACATTTCCAGCCCCAGGCCTAACATGTGATCGTCCGATACTGGATCGATGTATGCGATACTACGGTATACTACGCTTGATAAAGATCTAATATTCCAGTAAGAATATTTCTGGAGAATTGGGTAGGCATGGCGCTTTGCTAGAAGCCACCTTGTCTTGTAAATCGGTAAAAACGTAGTACGAGGTACGTACGTGTTTGGATTATCCAACAACCGTATTTACTGCCAACATATCCGGAGATCTCTTGGGTCGCTTCCTGAAGATTCACCTATGATGTTTGATTCGAACTTTGTTAATCTTGGATTAATTACGGAGAAACTTTATCTTGTATAAAATACCTTATTAGGAGAGAGAGAACGATTAATTTGGAATTAATCGATAAAATAATATATTCGATATATTATTAAACGAAATTAGATTTCGACGCGGAATTAAAATCGGATTTTAATTTGGGCAAACGAATTAATTTAGAATTAATTCGTTAGCGATCTGAATAGTAATTCCGCTAGGCGTAATTATTTAATTCTCGTCGCGACGGAAATTCGTTAATTCGGAATTAGCGAAACTGAGCCCGAAAGTGTTGCGGACACATTCGTATTTTGAAACGAGTGGGACCCACAAATCACATCGCGAAGTCTCATTACTTGGCACGACTAGTTGATGGATGTATCTAGTCACCTTTATGGGATGATACATTGTCTCTATTCTCAATGTAAGTAGGTGAGGCCATTAATGGATTTTTTTTGGGGGGAAAACCTTTCACGGTTTTTGAAGGGTTTTTTTATCAAAAATTCATTTTGCAAAATGTTATCTCATCATTGCTTTTTCTTTTTCTTTCTCACGGTTTTTGAAACAAAAAAAAAAGAAAAAGAAAATGAAAGGCACTCTCCTCTCCTTCTTCTTGCTCACGCCGTGAGCTTCACAAGTGCAGAAAAATTGTTTTTCATTTCTCCCATTTTGCTAGCACAATGAGGAATCAAAGGAGGTGATAGGGAAACAACCTTGGAGCTTGGAATACTAGAAGATTTAAAGCTTCTCTCACTCTTGCTCTTGGCCGAACAAACTTCCACCTTGAAGACTCAAGGATTCTCTTCATCATTTTCGTCACAAGCTTTGTAAGTATGATTCCGCCATGCTTCAAGCTTTGCATGTATAAAATGTGTATTTCTTTGGCTTATACTTTCTTTGGGACTAATTATAGAAACCAACAATGGTATCATGGAGCCATGTTTAAGCATGAAATACATTAGGGTTAATTTGGGGAAAATTGATTGAAGCATGTTCTTGTGAAATTTGATGCTAAAGTATGCTTATATGTATGTAATATGATATAATACATGATCAATTTTGAGAAAAATGCATTGGATGATTTTTCCCCAAAATGGTTGCTTTGCCGAATGTGGAGGTGCTTCCACTGGTTTGAATTTTTCATGCACAAGTTCATTAGATGACTTAAGTATGATTATATGTATGATATATGATGTAATACATGATCAATTTTGAGAAAAATGCATTGGTTGAATTTTTCCCCAAAATTGATGCTATGACCGAATGTGGAGGTCCTTCCACTGGATTGAAATTTTTCATGCACAAGTTCATTAGATGACTTAAGTATGTTTATATGTATGAAATATGATTTATTACATGATCAATTTTGAGAAAAATACATTGGATCATTTTTTCCCCAAAATTGTTGCTATGACCGAAAAATAGAGATCCTTGCACTGAATTGGAATTTTTATGTACAAGTTCATTTGATGACTTAAAAATAAACGGGTAATAGATTGTGATTCAATTGGATTGAAAAACAAATCGAACCGCACAAAAATCCCTCTTGGCCGAATACAACATGACATGTTAAAGGACTTGATTTTTGTTCAAATAAATGTTGGACATGTGTTTTGAACAAGTGATGATTAATAAATTAAATTGTGTTTTTGAAATATTTTGGTTTAATGAATTAATCATGGATTTACACTTTAATTAATTGAATTTTAAAATTTGGAATATTAAAATTTAATTAAATGGGCTTTAATGTTTAATTGGGCCTTATGGGCTTGAAATTGATTTTATGGCATTTAAGGGTGATTCCTTATTTGGGCTTGGTAATTGGGTTTGACCCACATTGACCAAAGCCCAAGCCTTGATAATCAATTGAAAGCCCATCGGACTTTAATTAAACAAACATTGGATGTTGGTTGGGCTTGGAGACCCAATTAGAATAGATTTAGAATCTAAGTCTTTAAAAGCACATTAAAAGTGTAACACTTAATTTGGAATTAAATAATTGAATTAGTATTGAATACGACTTAAATGGATTTAACGAGTAGTTCGATATAATTCGTGAATTCGTACCTTATGTACTTATTCTCAAACGAGTTGGACTCGCGCAATATCAAACCATTGTTTGAACATTGTATGATCACTTAAACAAAGACTAATTAATTGGATTTGATTGGTTGTATAGCATGTCTTGATTGAATATATATGTATGTGATGATGAATAGTGTATATCGGATGGATATTAGAAGGGAAAGGGTATTTTAGAAATTATTGTAAATTTAGAATTTATAAATTGGACCTGCGTGTCCAGCCTTATCTCTTTTATCTCTTTGTATTCTCTTCTCACCTAATTCCCCTCAATGTAAATGAGGTTTCTCTTATTGTATTATGTAATTGGGGTAGAAGTAGAATATTGCTAGCGGGGAGAGGAAATCGAGTGATTTGTTCTAGGAACAAGTTGTTTATATATCCATCCGTATATCACTATTAATTTACTTTGCGCACTTTATGATGTTTTAGAAGCATGCTTAAGGGTGTATGATGATGAGACCTAATAAAGATAATAAATTGGTTGCCAATTACGCAAAAATCCCTCAATTTATATTAAGCGATTATCCTTCCATTGAATGATTCTTGTTCAAGATCCAAAATTGGCATTGGTTTGTTGGCCAAAGTCAAGACCTTTGTCAATTGAGGATGTACTTGAATCATGAGAGTTTTGTTCCACATCGGTGTCTTGTCCAAGTTGTGATTTGTTGGCCAAAGTCAAGATCACTTCTTGTCCAACGAATTGATTACGAAACTTTCCTTGTCAATGGGTCCCGCTTAACTGGAATCATAGGTTTGTTGTGCCAAAGCCAAGGCCTAGATGATTCGGAGGATATGGTTAGGAAAATGTATTAGATACATTGGCATAAGTAAATATACATATGTTTTGGACTTGGATGTCCACCTAAACGGATCTAGGAATTGGATTGGATCCAATTGATCTTTGAGATCTACCTAGTTAAATAGCGTACATTTGTTGGCCAAAGTCAAGATTGTGTGTTATTTAACGGGATCCTAGCCCACTAGGAAATAGGATTTCCCGAGTTCTCTACAGAGGGTTAGAGACTTGATAAAAATAGTGGGAGGCTAGTATTGAATTTGCAATTTCGTTCAGATACTTAGCCTTATGCGTCTTTCAATTTCATTTCGTCTATTATTAAAATTAGTTGGACTAATACATTGTTATTTTTTTGTGACAGTTTGACTGTACCCATTTTATCGTTAACTAGATAGTTGGACTATCGTAGTTGAGATGGCAAGCAAGGAAATGTCCGAGACATCATCATGGGTGACAATGTCTTCAAGGGCACAACTTCGCTGATTGGGAAATGAACCTAAGGATAGTCCTTGGGGCTGAGAGGATGCTGTATACTATACAGATACCTCTCCCGCCAAAGCCCACTGACCCACTTGAGCTGGAGTTATGGAAAACTCACAGCGATGATTGTGACACTGCTCAGGCTGTTATGTTAGCTTCGATGACTCAGCACTTTCGTCGCCAGAATAAGGACTTGGATCCTTATAACATGATGGCTAGACTGAGAGATCTCCACCGCACAAACAAGCGGATGGAAAGGTACGAGTTGGTGAAGAAACTCTCCACGCCCGAATGACTGAAGGCGCATCAGTTGAGGCCCATGGGGCTCAAATGATCGCCGATATTGATGAGTTGGCCAATATGGGAATAGTCTTGGAGGCGGAGCTGACCGTAGATTTGATCTTACAGTCACTTCCTGATTCTTGGAACAAATCATAATCAACTACAAGTTGATGGAACCGGATGACTCTCTTGGAGAGCTGTTATCCATCTTGAAGGAGTCTGAAAAAGAACTCCAAAAAGGGGGCAAGCGCGAGGCACACTATGCATCGACCTCTCAGAGGCCAAGGGCTGGGCCCAAGCTACTGGAGGGGTGAGGAAGAAGAAACATAAGAAAAAGGGTAAATGCAAGTTGACAAAAGCTTCTGGGAAGCCAAGGGACAAGTCTCAAGATGTCTGCCTCAACTGCGGCAAGAAGGGTCACTGGAAACGTGACTGCCGAATGGGCAAGGGACACAGGAGGATATCAAGGCAGGCAAGGCACTAGCCTCTGGTATGTTTGTTATTGAGATAAATATGACTACTTTTAGTTTTAAAAATTGGATTTTTGATTCTGGTTGTGTTGCTCATATATGTACTGATTTGCAGGATCTGCAGAATAGCAGGATGCTGGATTCAGGGGAGATTGATCTACGAGTCGGAAACGAAACTCCAGTTGCTGTTTTGGCTGTAGGGACTTTTGTTTTGGAATTGCCCTCGGGGCATGTGCTTAAACTTTTGAACTGTTATTATATACCTAGTTTGACTAGGAATATCATATCTGTATCTTTGTTAACCCAGCATGGGTACACTTTTGTATTTAGAAACACTGGGTGTTATTTATATAAAAATGATGCAGAAATTTGCACTGCTGTTGCAAATAATGGCCTTTATATTTTGAATATAAATGAATCTCCTAAACATAAAAAACAAACAAAAGGCTCAAAAAGAGTAATCTAAAAGATGAAGCTTACATGTGGCATTGTCGTCTAGGACACATTAACAAGACTCGCATATCCACACTTTCGAAGAGTGGGTACTTGGACGGATTTGATCTTAATTCATATGATGTCTGCGAATCTTGTCTTTTAGGCAAAATGCCTAAATCACCTTTTAGTGGTAAATGTGAACGTGCCACAGAACTGTTAGCCCTCGTTCATAGCGACGTATGTGGGCCCATGTCTAGCCAGGCTAGAGGTGGATATCATTACTTCGTAACCTTTACGGATGATGCATCTCGTTATGGTTATGTGTATCTAATGAGACACAAGTCGGAAACTTTTGAGAAATTCAAAGAGTTTCGACACGAAGTAGAAAAACAAACAGGCAAGAGTATTAAGACATTGCGGTCGGACCGTGGTGGCGAATACTTAAGTTATGAGTTTCAAGATTACTTGAAAGAAAATGGTATTCTTTCACAGTGGACTCCTCCTGGAACACCGCAATTAAACGGTGTGTCTGAACGGAGAAACCGTACCTTGTTAGACATGGTAAGGTCCATGATGAGTCGCACTGAGCTACCTATATCCTTCTGGGGATACGCATTAAACAGTGCAGTACTTATTTTGAATAAGGTTCCGTCAAAGTCTGTTGAACAGACTCCATATGAGATATGGACAGGGAGGAAACCAGGTTTCTCTTTCCTGAAGATTTGGGGATGCTGGGCATATGTTAAACGTTTGGAAGGTACCAAACTAGAACCCAAATCAGATAAATGCCTTTTCGTGGGATATCCTAAGGAAACCAAAGGATATTACTTCTATCACCCACAAGAGAACAAAATATTTGTTGCTCTACATGCATTTTTCCTTGAGAAGGAATTCCTAGATGCAGTGGTAAGTGGGAGGAAAGTGGAGCTCGATGAAAATCGTAGTGATACTGTTCCTGGCAATGAATCAACGACGGAACATAAACAGACCATCCAGGATGAGTCTGTACCACAATCTTCATATACACAAGGACCGCGTAGGTCGGAGAGAGTCAGGACGATACCTGAGAGGTATGGATTCCTGATCTCGCCTCATGTAGATATTAATCTTATTGAGGATAATGAACCGACTACGTATGAGGAAGCAATACAGAATATTGATTCCGCTTTATGGCAAGAAGCCATGAAGTCCGAGATGGATTCCATGTACGCCAACCAAGTTTGGACACTGGTTGATGCACCAGAAGGCGTAATGCCTATTGGATGCAGATGGATCTTCAAGAAGAAGACCGACATGGATGGCAACGTTCAAACGTACAAAGCTAGGCTTGTAGCAAAGGGGTATCGTCAACAATATGGTATTGATTATGACGAAACTTTCTCACCCGTTGCCATGATTAAATCCATTCGGATAATGCTTGCAATAGCTGCATATTTCGATTACGAGATATGGCAGATGGACGTTAAAACTGCTTTCCTTAACGGAAACCTTTTGGAGGATGTTTATATGCAACAACCTGACGGTTTTATCGTACCTAGACTTGCAAACAAGGTTTGTAAGTTAAATCGATCCATTTATGGATTGAAGCAAGCATCACGGTCATGGAATCAGCGTTTTGATGAGATCATAAAAGAATATGATTTCGTACAAAATGATGATGACCCTTGTGTATACAAGAAGGTTAGTGGGAGAGCACTGACTTTTATTGTCCTTTATGTCGACGACGTATTGCTTATAGGCAATGACATTCCTATGCTAACGTCGGTGAAAGCTTGGCTTTCATTAAAATTCTCCATGAAAGATCTCGGAGAAGCAGCCTTTATTCTGGGAATAAAGATCTACCGGGATAGATCTAGAAAGCTGCTTGGACTCTCCCAGAGTACATATATTGACAAAGTGTTGAAGCGATTCAACATGGATCAATCCAAGAAGGGATTGATGCCAATGTCGCGTGGTATCCTTCTGTCTAAGACATGTGTCCCAAGACTAAAGAAGAGAGAGATAACATGAGTCGGATACCGTTCGCCTCGGCAGTCGGATCGATCATGTATGCCATGATATGTACGCGACCTGATGTGTCATATGCTTTGAGCATGTGCAGTCGCTTTCAGGCCGATCTAGGTGAAGGTCACTGGATGGCAGTTAAGAATATCCTTAAGTATCTTAGACAAACTAAGGATGCTTTCTTAATTTATGGAGGGGGAGAACTTGAGGTGTCTGGGTACACCGATGCAAGTTTCCAAACCGACAAGGACGACTTCAAGTCGCAATCTGGGTACATTTTTTGTTTGAATAACGGAGCAGTGAGCTGGAAATCTTCCAAGCAGGATACTGTTGCCGATTCAACAACAATATACTCCGTCAGAAGCAGCAAAGGAGGCAGTTTGGATCCGAAAATTCCTAATCGGATTAGGAGTAGTTCCGTTAGCAGCTGAGCCCGTGCCATTGTATTGTGACAATAACGGGGCTATAGCACAGCTAAGGAACCAAGGTCTCACCAACGATCCAAGCATGTTCTTCGGCATTACCATCTGATTCGGGAGATTATACATCGTGGCGATGTAAAAGTCGAGAAGGTCGCATCGGATGACAACATTGCAGATCCGCTGACGAAGGCTGTTCTTCAGGATGTGTTTGAACGACATATACATAGTTCAGGTATTAGATGCTTGAGTGACTGGCTATAGGCCAAGTGGGAGATTGTTAGACATTATGACCCATAGCGTCACTGTTTTGTAAATGATATTATTATTGTACAAAATCAACTATGTGATAATGAAATTGCCTTTTGCCGTTTTGTAAAATTATTTACTTTGATATATTAATGGCAAAAGTCCATATGATTAGTTCGGTATTGAGATGATATGAGACATATCAATATAAAAGGTTTAATCATTAAATATCCCTAGTCGAAGTATTATCGAGATCGGACATCGATAATGCGGAATAGACTAGTATTGCACTTGTGCGAGTTGTGATGGCACAACGGCATAGTTCTCATATATTTAAGTATTGGATACTTATGCAAGTGCGATAGGAGGTTGTGTTTTACCGATGGTACGGAAAACAGCTTCGCTCTGGACAGACCCCGCCGAATCCCATTGGTAGTATGTCTGCGTGTCTATGGGCGGCCGCATCAGGGTAGGTGTATATGGTCTTAACCTGAGACTTGCATCGCTAGTACTTGCGACAATCGGTAAACTTTGGTTTTGGTGGTTCGGGGCTTTAACCGGTTCTGTGTACGCCTCTTCTGGGTTTATCGAGAATCGTAATGTACTGGATGTGATGTCAAGATGGAAGTATAACTTCAGACATATGGAGATGATGATCACGCAGGATACAGAACTAGTACTCTATAAAAGGTTGCAACCGTCGGGACAATATGACCAGGTCAGGATTGTCCGATTTAAAGAGACTAGTTGTTTGATGTCCGATATATGTTTCGTACGGGGCAGACACATTTCCAGCCCCAGGCCTAACATGTGATCGTCCGATACTGGATCGATGTACGCGATACTACGGTATACTACGCTTGATAAAGATCTAATATTCCAGTAAGAATATTTCTGGAGAATTGGGTAGGCATGGCGCTTTTCTAGAAGCCAACCTTGTCTTGTAAATCGGTAAAAGTAGTAGTAGGTACGAGTACGTACGTGTTTGGATTATCCAACAACCGTATTTACTGCCAACATATCCGGAGATCTCTTGGGTCGCTTCCTGAAGATTCACCTATGATGTTTGATTCGAACTTTGTTAATCTTGGATTAATTACGGAGAAACTTTATCTTGGATAAAATACCTTATTAGGAGAGAGAGAACGATTAATTTGGAATTAATCGATAAAATAATATATTCGATATATTATTAAACGAAATTAGATTTCGACGCGGAATTAAAATCGGATTTTAATTTGGGCAAACGAATTAATTTAGAATTAATTCGTTAGCGATCTGAATAGTAATTCCGCTAGGCGTAATTATTTAATTCTCGTCGCGACGGAAATTCGTTAATTCGGAATTAGCGAAACTGAGTCCGAAAGTGTTTGCGGACACATTCGTATTTTGAAACGAGTGGGACCCGCAAATCACATCGCGAAGTCTCATTACTTGACACGACTAGTTGATGGATGTATCTAGTCACCTTTATGGGATGATACATTGTCTATATTCTCAATGTAAGTAGGTGAGGCCATTTAATGGATTTTTTTTTTTGGGGAAACCTTTCACAGTTTTTGAAGGGTTTTTTTTATCAAAAATTCATTTTGGAAAATGTTATCTCATCATTGCTTTTTCTTTTTCTTTCTCACGGTTTTTGAAACAAAAAAAAAAAAAGAAAAAGAAAATTGAAAGGCACTCTCCCTCTCCTTCTTCTTGCTCACGCCGTGAGCTTCCACAAGTGCAGAAAAATTGTTTTTCGTTTCTCCATTTTTGCTAGCACAATGAGGAATCAAAGGAGGTGATAGGGAAACAACCTTGGAGCTTGGAATACTAGAAGATTTAAAGCTTCTCTCACTCTCGCTCTTGGCCGAACAAACTTCCACCTTGAAGACTCAAGGATTCTCTTCATCATTTTCGTCACAAGCTTTGTAAGTATGATTCCGCCATGCTTCAAGCTTTGCATGTATAAAATGTGTATTTCTTTGGCTTATACTTTCTTTGGGACTAATTATAGAAACCAACACTCTCTTCTATACGAATTTTATCCCAGATAAATTCTTACCACAATTAATCCCAGATTAATTTTCTCTCTTATAATTAATCCTAGATTAATTCTGTTCTAGTCAAATGTCATCGGTGAATCTTTGGGGAGCGACCCAAGAGATCCCTGGATATGTTGGTAGTAAATCTGGTCGTCGGACTATCGAACACGTGCGTACCCCGTACCACGTTCTTACCGATTTACAAGACATGGTTGGCTTCTAGAAAAGCACCGTGCCTACCCAATTCTCTTGAAATATTCAACAAAGAATATATAATCTATATCAGGCATAATATACTATGTATTGCGTAATACGATCCAGTATCGGATGTCACATGCTAGGCCTGGGGCTGGAATTGTGTCTGCCCCATACGAAGCATATATCAGAACACTAGCAACTACTCTCTGTAATCGGATAATCATGACCTAGTCATATTATCCAGATAGCTGCAACATTTAAGAGTACTAGTTCTGTATCCATACGTGATCATCGTCTCCATATGACTGAAGTGATACTTCCATCTTGACATCACACCTAATACACTACGATTCTCAATATACCCAGAAGAGGCGTAGACAGAACCTGTTAAAGCTCCGGACGACCAAAACCAAAGTATACTGATTGTCGCAAGTATTAGCGATGCAAGTCTCAGGTTAAGACCACATACACCTACGCTGATTCGGATTCCCATAGACACATAGTTATACTACCAATGGGACTCTGATGGGTCTATCCAGAGCGAAGCTGTTCCCGATCCAACGGCTAACAGAACCTCATATCACACTTAAGTAAGTATCCAATACTTAAATATATGAGAACTATGCCGTTAAGCTTCCATAACGCGCACAAGTGTAATATTAGCATATTCCGCATTGTCGATGTCCAGTCTCGATAATACTACAACTAGGGATATTTAATGATTAAACCTTTCATTGATTAATACTGTCTCATATCTTATTAATTCGGTACTAATCATATGGACTTTTATCATTTATATATCCAAGTAATCAAATTACAAAATGATAAAAGAGCAATTTCCTTTGTCACATAGTTAATTTGTACAAAAACACCATGTCTTTTAGAAATAGTGATGCTATGGGTCATAATTGTCCAACAATTCTATATCATATAAGTAAACGACATCGATATCAAAGTTTACATACGCACATATCCAATCGCACATACAACATTTTATGGCTGTCAACCTAACATACGTAACCATTAAAACACTCAAAAGATCTGTCACTAACCATAAACTTACATAAATGCTCTTGTAATAAATATAAACTTTTATACAAAAAAATACATCTATTGTCACAACCAGAAGTGAGTATAATCATAGTGCTCTTATGATGTTGATAGTCTGAAATATTTCAAGGGACTCCGAAGGGTCTATCCAGAGCGATGCTGTGTGTGCGCGTTCCTTTTAAAGTCACAACCAAAATAAAGGAACCTGGTCACAGAGAGTACAAATATCTATAGACCTAAAAGATCATTTGATAAATGTGGATAGTCGAGCCCAATAGTTACGCAAATGAGTTAAGGGCTGTTGATTTCTCAACAAGAAGACTCTTAGAAAATATTTTCTTATGAATAGATATAAGAAATCTAGATAGTTAAGAAATAAAAGGTGTGGGTATGTACAAGAGTAAGAGGAGTATAACAAAAGATCGGAAAATGAGGCTATTTTGATACACCATAAGATCTATAACATGTCGTAGTATAAGATAATCAATAGAAATTTTATAAAAAGGACAAGGAGTTCCTTCTCGGTCAAGAAGTTAAGATGATTACAAGTGTAAAGCCAGTTAAAGTTAATGGATTAAAAAGAATCGTAAACTCTGTAATCTACATTTGATCCCAAGTTTAAAGAGGATTCGAGGACGAATCCTATTTAAGGAGGGGAGAATTTATAACGATTGAGAGTTCTGACTACTGATACATCTTGAGATGCATGTCACGTAATATAAATTTTGTTTAGAAACATAAAACCTAATGAGATGACTATCGGTGAATTCTTCAAGAATCCGACAATAGACATTACGATGTGTTGGACAATTATGACCCATAGCGTCACTATTTGTACAAATCACGGTGTTGTTGTACAAATTAACTATGTGACAAAGGAGATTGCACTCTTATCATTTGTGATTAGATCACCTAGATGTATAAATGATAGGAGGTCCCTGTGATTTGTTCCTGGACAGAGAATGATATGAGACAGTATCAGTCCACGAAGGATAAATCATTAAAAATCCCTAGTCAGAGTATTATCGAGATTGGACATCGATAAATACGTAAAAGACTAGTATTACACTTGTGCATGTTGTGAGGGCACAACTTCATAGTTCTCATATATTTGGGTATATGATACTCATGCAAGTGTAATAGGAGGTTGTGTTTTACCGATGGTACGGGAAACAGCTTCGCTCTGGATAAACCCCGCGGAATCCCATTGGTAGTATGACTATGTGTCTATGGGAGTCTGCAATCAGGGTAGGTGTATTTGGTCTTAACCTGAGACTTGCACCGCTAATACTTGCGACAATCAATATACTTTGGTTGAGGTCATCCAGGGCTTTAACAGGTTCTGTATACGCCAATGCTAGGTATATTGAGAATCGTAGTGTGTTGGGTGTGATGTTAAGACGGAAGTATCACTCCAATCATATGGAGATGATGGTCACATAGGATACGGAACTCGTTCTCTTAAATGCTCGAGCTATCGGGATATTATGACTAAGTCATGTATATCCGATTATAGAGACTAGTTGCCTGACATCCGATATGTGCTTCGTACTGGGCAGACACAATTCCAGTCCCAGGCCTAGCACGTGAACATCCGATACTGGATCGACATACACTATACTACGGTATACTACGCTTGATATAGATCACATATTCCTATAAGGATATTTCTGGAGAATTGGGTAGGCATGGCACTTTGCTAGAAGCCAACCTTGTCTTGTAAATCGGTATAAACGTAGTACGAGGTACTTACGTATTCGGATAGTCCGACGACCGTATTTACTGCCAACATATCCGGGGATCTCATGGGTCGCTTCCCGAAGATTCACCGATGATGTATGACTCGCACTTTAATTAATCTGGGATTAATTAGAAGAGATAAAATTAATCTGGGATTAATTGCGGAGATATTTTATCTGGGATAAAATATTAATTAAAGAGAGAGAACGATTAATTTGGAATTAATCGATTAAAATAATATATTTGATATATTATACGAAATTGGATTTCGACGCGGAATTAAAATTAGATTTTAATTCGGGCGAACAAATTAATTTAGAATTAATTCGTTAGCGACGTGACTAGTGATTTCGCTAGGCGTAATTGTTTAATTACGTCGTGACGGAAAATTCGTTAATTTGGAATTAGCGAACCCAAGCCTGGGATTATTTGCGAGCGCATTCGCATTTCGAATTCGAGTGCGGCACGCAAGTCAAATCAAACGTCAAATCGTTAGTCGCATCAATCGTCAAATCACATGTCACTTTGAGTGATGTGACAATTGATTGATTGATTGATTGATGTGAGATGATCTGAGTTGATTGAAAAAAAACATTAATTGCTTTTTGCTTTTTGACTTTTGACTTTTGCTTTTTGAAATTTAAAAATGGTAAATGCTTTATTAATTTGGGAAATTATAAAAGCATTTTACACTTTTTTATTTTTCTCTCTCTCTCTTGGTATACGGTTTCAAGGAAACCTAATTTTTCCCTCCTCCCTTTCCTTCTCCCTCTCATGGCTTTGAGCCATCTTCTCTCTTCTCCATTTTTCTGGTTCGACCGAATGAGAAAGAGAAGCTTGTGAGAGTGTTTTGTGGCAAAACAAAGGTGCTAGCACACACTTGGGTCAATACAAAGGTGATAGGGCAGTGAACCATGAGCATGGAATCGTTTTTTGAAGCTTGAAGCTTGGAGCTTCCATGGAGTCTCCCATGACCGAATCTTAGAGGAGCCAAAACCAGCAAAACCGAGCAGCTCACTGCCTCAACAAGCTACTGCTGAGCTTCACCATGGAGGAAAATGGAGTTGTCTTCTTCGCGTCACAAGATTCGATCAATGTGAGTATATTTCGCACTCCTTTGATGTGTATTCACTTGTTTCATTGCTTGATTTCATGATCTTGGGACCTAATCTAGAAACCAACAATGGTACCAGAGCTTTGATCAAGCATGAAAATTTTAGGGTTTGAAATTGGGTAAAATCAATTGAAGCATGATTTGATTTAATTGATTGATTAAGTATGCTTGTATGTTGATTAATTGAAGTTGTGCATGATCAATTTCATGAAATTTGATTAGATCAAGTTTTCCCCAATTTTTGGGCATGGCCGAAAATCATAGAGCCCTAATCTCTGGTGATTTTTTGTTTTTTGATCATTGGATGACTTAAAACAATTGGGTAATGTTGATTTGAGGTTTAATTGGATTGAATTTTGAATTGGACAATTTTTTCCCCAAATTAAGGCTTGGTCGAAAATATTGATTATTTGAAATTCATTGTGTTTTTTGATTTTAATTCATTGGATGAGTTGAATTGATTTGGGAAATAATGATTTTGGATTCAATTGGATTGAAATCGAATCGGATTGGAAAAACCCCTAATTGCCGAGACTTTAAGCATGTAAATTGGGTTTGATTTTGATTGAATTGTGTTGGACACTATTTGATATTAAAATGCATGATTAATTAGGCTAATTAATGTTTTAGAAATGTTTATTGGGTAATTAATTGTGTATTACACTTAGGTTAATTAATTGTGGAATTTGGAATTTTATAAGTTAATTAATTGGGCTTGAAATTGGATTTGGCCTTATAGGTTGTAATTGGGCTTTTTGGCTTTGTTGTACAAAGATCGGTTTAGGAAAAATTGGTTGGATCCAATTATGCCCAAAACCGAATCCATAAAGTCCAATAATGACTTAATGGACCTTAATTATTTAATTGGGCCTAATGGGCCAAAATTGATTTCTGGACTTATGGGGTAAATCCCGGATTGGTCTTTGGTTATCGGTTTGACCCAAGTTGACCAAAAGTCCACGCCTTAAAGAAATTAATTAAAAGCCCATTGGACATTAATTAAATAAACATTGGATGTTAATCGGGCTTTGAGACCCGTAACGATTGAATTTGGAATTTAAGTCGTAAATGTTCGTTAATAAAAGTGTAATATTTAATTTGGAATTAAATAATGAATTAGTATTAAATAAAAATTGAATTGGATTTAATTTTGTAGTTTAATTTAATTCAAGAATTTGTACTTTGAGTACTTATTCGAAAAACGAGTTTGACTCGAGCAAAAATCAAATCGTTGTTTGAACATTGGATGATCACTAATTATCAGATTAATTAATTGGATTAGATTGATTGATAACATGCTTGTGTGAATACATGGTTGCGATGCATGGATAATGTATATATCGGATGGATATTAGATGGGTGGGGCAATTTTAGAAATTGTAATATATTTGATTTATTAATTGGACCTGCGTGTCCAGCCTTATCACCTCCATACTCTTTGTATTCTCTTCTCACCTATTCCCCTCAATGTAAATGAGGTTTCTTTAGAAGTGTAGTGTAACGGGTAGAAGTAAAAACATGTGCTAGCGGGAGAGAGAAGAGAGAGATTTGTTTTAGGGTCAATGTAAAGTATCCTTCCGCATATCATTATTAATTTTCATATGCGCTTTATTATGTGTTTAGAATGCATGTTTAAAGGTGTATGATGATGAGACCTTAACAAAGATAATAAATTGGTTGCCATTTTACACGCGAAAAACCCTCGTTCAATATTAAGCGTCTTTCCTTCCATTGAATGATTTTCACTCAAGATCCGAGACGGGATTGGTTTTTTGGCCAAAGTCAAGGCCTTTGTCTGTCGAAGATGTGTTTGAATCACGAAGGCTTTGTTCCATATTAGTGTCTTGTCCAAGTTGTGGTTTGTTGGCCAAAGTCAAGACCACTTCTTGTCCATCGACATTGATTACGAAGCTTTCCATGGTCAATGGGTCGCGCTTGACTGGGATCACTAAGTTTGTTGTGCCAAAGCCAAGGCTTAGTTGATTCAGAGGAAAAAGGTTAGGTAATACATTGGATGTATTGGCATATATAAGATATATGTTTCGGACTTGGATGTCCCCCTACCGGATCTAGGAATTGGATTGGATCCAATTGATCTTAGAGATCTACCTAGTTAATTATCATACAATTTGTTGGCCAAAGTCAAGATTGTGTGATATTTAATGGGATCATAGCTCACTAGGAAACACGGTTTCCCGAGTACTCGACAGAGGGTTAGAGGCTCGCCGAAAAATAGTGGGAGGCAAGAATTGAATTTGCAATATTCGTTTAATTACTTGCCATACACGCTCAAGCATAAATTATTTCGTCGTTAGATTAAATGTTAGTTTGACTAATATTTAAATTGTTGTTTTAATAAACAGTTGGACTGTATTATAGTTGATTATATAATTAGATTATAGTAATCAATATATTTGAATTAATAATTTCAATTTACAGTTGATTTTATAATTGGATTATAGTAATCACGTAATTGAGGTTAATTGATTTAAATTATATTTGATTGTATAGTTGGACTATAATAATCAATATAATACAAGTACCACAAATCGTTGATTAAATAGTTGGACTATTAGAATCAAGATAATATTGAAAGATTGACATTTAAAACATAATCCTGGGGAAAATGTGTTTAAATGGTTTAATTTTCAAATTGGGAATAAAATTTTAGGATGGTCCTGGAAAATAATAAGTTATTTTATTTGATAAAATAATATATTATGCCTAAGCCTGGAGTTGAGCAAATAGTATAGCATAATCTTTGGAAGATTTATGTGATGATAACTTTAGTGCTTAATCCATTTTACTTGTCAGTAGACTCCTTAATTTCTGAATCAGAACTAAGGATTAGATCATTAAAGTATGATAATGAAATTGAAGGATCTATTTAAGATCTTTGAAATACTAAATTGCAATAAATAATTCTTAGAGAATTAATGACTATTCTCAAGGACACAAAGTCAAACTTTTCAATTAGGCAAATAGCGCAAGGCGCACCTTACTTCGATATTCTAGAAACTCGAGGCTTGGCCAAAGGCTACTGGAATGTTGAAAAGGGCAAAGGCAAAATCATTATAATCTTCTGGGAAGATAAAGGACAAATCCCAAGAAGGAATTGAAGACGAGCAAGGCTCTGACTTCAAAAAAAATATTTGTCAACATTATGTTCACTACTAGTATTAAAATTAGATTTTAAATACTTAGTGTGATACATAAATATATGTATTGACGTTCAGAATCTGTTTTGAACAGGATACTGACTTCAATAGAGATTTATCTGTGAATTGAAAATGGGACGAAAGTCGCTGTTTTAAACCGTAGATACCTGAATTTAGGAACTACCTTCGGGTTAGTACGTAAATTAAGAAACTGTTATAATGTAACTAGTTTGACTAGAAACATTATCTCTATATCAATGTATAATCCGTTGCGGATATACCTTTATATTCTAGAACACTAAAGTGTTTTATTATATAAAGATGATATTGAGATAAACACATTAGATGTAAATAACAGAATTTATATTTAGAATATAAATAAATCTCACACGTATAACATGACAAACAAATAGCTCAAACTGATTTGATCAATTAAGAAACTAATTGTGGCATAGTTTTCAGAGACACTATTAAACAAGAATAATATCCACACTTTCGAAGAGTGGGTACTAGGACTAATTTGATTCTATTCAAATAAAGTCTACGAATCTAGTTTATTGGGCAAAGTGCCTATAACACTATTTACTTGGTAAAAGTGCCAGTGCCATCGATCTGTTAGCCATAGTTCATAGTGATGTAAGTGGGCCCATGTCTAGCTAGGCTAGATGTGGATATGAATATTTCGTGACCTATACGGATGTGGCATCGCATTATGGTTATGTGTTTCTTTTGAAACACAAATCGGAAACTTTTAAAGTTTCGACACGAAATAGACTAACAGATAGGCTAAAGTATTAAACCGTCACGGTAAGACCGTAATGGAAATACTTAAGCAATAAGTTTCTCGTATACTTGAAAGAGTATAGTATTCCTTCAATGAGGACTCCTCCCGGAACGCGTCAATTTGACGGTGTGTCCGAACAAAGTAACCGAATTTTGTTAGACATAATAAGGTTAATCACGAGTCGCTCTGAGCTACCATTTCCTTCAACGGATAAGCTTTAAACAGTGCAAGAACTTATTTTGAATAAGGTTCCATAATATCTGTTTGACAGATCTCATATTAGATATGAACGGGAAAAGAAACCGGGTTTCACATTCCTGAATATTGGGTATGCTAGGCATACGTTTGGATGATACCAAACAAGAACCCAAAATGGATAAGTGCCAAATGTAGGTTATCCTAGGGATACCATAAATATTGTACTTATACAACTCACGATAGAACAATTAGATTGTTGCTCACCATGCGGTTTTCCTAAGAGGAATACCTATATGTAGTGGTAAGTGGGAGGATAGTAAAACTCGATGAAAATCGGAGTAATACTATTCCCGGCACTGAGTCCTAATGGAACATAAATAGTTCATCAAGGATGAAACTATTACCATTAATCTTCGAATACACAAGAACCGCGTAGGTCGAAGAGAATCAGAAAACAACCTGGGGTATGAGTTTCTGATCTCACCTCATAAAGATGTCAATCTTATTGAGGTATACCAACTGACTACATATGAAGGAAGTGATACAAGGTATCGACTCCCTATTATGGAAAAGTGTCATGATATCCGAATTGGATTCCATGTAAATCAACTATGTTTGGAGACTAGTTGATGTACCACAAGGCATTGTGCCTACTGGTACTATAAGTCTTCAAGGAAGACGTACATGGATGGCAACATACCAACGTATAAAGCTAGGTTTTTAACGGAAAGGTATCGTTATCAACATTATGTTGATTACGATTCAACCTTTTACCTGTTGCCATGGTAAATCCATTTGGATAATGCTTGTTATTCGATCCATGATTGGATTGAAGCAAGCATTAGGTTCTTGGAATTATCGTTTTGATGTAATCATAATGATTTATGATTTAATTCAAAACGAAAATGATTCTTGTATATGTAAGAGGATTAGTGGGAGCGCACTGACAGTGGCTGTCCTATAAAATAATGATAATATGTCATTTCTTGGAAATGATATTCCCATAAAATAACTATCGGCGAAAGCTTTGCTTTCGAAATACTCTCCAAGAAACCGTACATTGAAAAATGTACGCGACCTGGTGTCTCATACGCTTTGAGCATATGGATTCACAAACAGGCCAATCCGAGTGATAGTCACTGGATTGATGTTAAGAACATCCATTAGTATCTTAGAGAACTAAGGATGCTATCTTAGTCTATGGAGAAGGAGAACTTGAAGTGACTGGGATCACTGTCGCAAGTTTCCTATAACCGATAAAGACGACTAAAAGTTGCAAACGGTACTATACAGTTTGAATAACGGTACAGTGAGCTGGAAATCTTCCAAGCAAGATACTATTACCGAATAAACAACAAATGCGGGTTAATTACAGCAGCTGAGGTAGCAATAGAAGTCATCTGGGTCAATAACAAATCTAATTAGATTAGATATAGTTCTGTTGGCAGCTGAGCTAGGGCTTCAACATAGGCTAAAGGATTAAAGGTCTCATCAACGATCCAGATACGTACTTAGATCATCTGATTCGTTCGGATCATACATCGTGGCGATGTGATTACCGAATAAATCGCATCAAACGATAATCATGCAAATCCGCTGAAGAAAACCTTTTCTCAACATTTTGAGCCAACCGTACATAGTTCGGGTGTTAAACACTCGAGTGACTGGCTATAGGCCAAGTGGGAGATTGTTGGACAATTATGACCCATAGCGTCACTATTTGTACAGATCACGGTGTTCTTGAACAAATTAACTATGTGACAAATGAGATTGCACTCTTATCATTTGTGATTAGATCACCTAGATATATAAACGATAGGAGGTCCCTGTGATTTGTTCCTGGACAGAGAATGATATAAGACAGTATCAGTCCACGAAGGATAAATCATTAAAAATCCATGGTCATAGTATTATCGAGATTGGACATCGATAAATACGTAAAAGACTAGTATTACACTTGTGCATGTTGTGAGGGCACAACGTCATAGTTCTCATATATTTGGGTATAGGATACTCATGCAAGTGTAATAGGAGGTTGTGTTTTACCGATGGTACGGGAAACAGCTTCGCTCTGGATAGACCCCCGCGGAATCCCATTGGTAGTATGACTATGTGTCTATTGGAGTCTGCAATCATGGTAGGGGTATTTTGTCTTAACCTGAGACTTGCACCGCTAATACTTGCGACAATCAATATACTTTGGTTGAGGTCGTCCAGGGCTTTAACAGGTTCTGTGTACGCCAATGTTGGGTATATTAAGAATCGTAGTGTGTTGGGTGTGATGTTAAGACGGAAGTATCACTCCAGTCATATGGAGATGATGGTCACATAGGATACGGAACTCGTTCTCTTAAATGCTCGAGCTATCGGGATATTATGACTAGGTCATGAATATCCAATTATAGAGACTAGTTGCCAGACATCCGATATGTGCTTTGTACGGGGCAGACACAATTTCAGCCCCAGGCCTAGCACGTGAACATCCGATACTGGATCGACATACACTATACTACGGTATACTACGCTTGATATAGATCACATATTCCTATAAGGATATTTCTGGAGAATTGGGTAGGCATGGCGCTTTGCTAGAAGCCAACCTTGTCTTGTAAATCGGTAAAAACATAGTCCGAGGTACTTATGTATTCGGATAGTCCGACGACCGTATTTACTGCCAACATATCCGGGGATCTCATGTGTCGCTTCCCGAAGATTCACCGATGATGTATGACTCGCACTTTAATTAATCTGGGATTAATTAGAAGAGATAAAATTAATCTGGGATTAATTGCGGAGATATTTTATCTGGGATAAAATATTAATTAAAGAGAGAGAACGATTAATTTGGAATCAATCGATTAAAATAATATATTTGATATATTATACGAAATTGGATTTCGGCGCGGAATTAAAATTAGATTTTAATTCGGGCGAACGAATTAATTTAGAATTAATTCGTTAGCGACGTGAATAGTGATTTCGCTAGGCGTAATCGTTTAATTACGTCGTGACGGAAAATTCGTTAATTTGGAATTAGCGAACCCGAGCCTGGGATTATTTGCGAGCGCATTCGCATTTCGAATTCGAGTGCGGCACGCAAGTCAAATCAAGCGTCAAATCGTTAGTCGCATCAAGCGTCAAATCACATGTCACTTTGAGTGATGTGACAATTGATTGATTGATTGATGTGAGATGATCTGAGTTGATTGAAAAAGCATTAATTGCTTTTTGCTTTTTGACTTTTGCTTTTTGAAATTTAAAAATGGTAAATGCTTTATTAATTTGGGAAATTATAAAAGCATTTTACACTTTTTTATTTTTCTCTCTCTCTCTTGGTATACGGTTTCAAGGAAACCTAATTTTTCCTTCCTCTCGTTCCTTCTCCCTCTCACGGCTTTGAGCCATTTTCTCTCTTCTCCATTTTTCTGATTCGACCGAATGAGAAAGAGAAGCTTGTGAGAGTGTTTTGTGGCAAAACAAAGGTGCTAGCACACACTTGGGTCAATACAAAGGTGATAAGGCAGTGAACCATGAACATGTAATCGTTTTTTGAAGCTTGAAGCTTGGAGCTTCCATGGAGTCTCCCATGGCCGAATCTTGGAGGAGCCAAAACCAGCAAAACTGAGCAGCTCACTGCCTCAACAAGCTACTGCTGAGCTTCACCATGGAGGAAAATGGAGTTGTCTTCTTCGCGTCGGAAGATCCGGTCAATGTGAGTATATTTCGCACCTCATTTGATGTGTTTTCACTTGTTTCGTTGCTTGATTTCATGATCTTGGGACCTAATCTAGAAACCAACACGATGTTCCACTACGAACAACCCATAATATTTGGGCCGTAACTTTCTCATACGAAATCTAATTTTTATAAAGTTTATATCTTCGGAATAATTAGACCGAGAACTACAACGTCCGCGTTGAAACATTTTTCAAATTCGGACCAGAAATGGGTCAAAAATTATAATTTACGCGACAACTATAGTAACTTCGAGAATTAACTAGAATTTGGTTGATGTGGCAAGTTGTGGACCATTCAATTACAACACAAAAATCAACCCTTGCTATATAAATAGAGCATTATTCACTCATCCTCTCAAAGTGCCAAAAAATGTGAGAGAGAGTTGGGGGGAAAACTTCTCATTTTTTCCCTTATTCCTTTCTTCTTTCTTGTGCTATCTTGGGAGTGATTGTTGATGTTTCCAAGCATATCACATGACACGTAAATTTCTAACTTCTTTTCTTCTTGTATTTATCAATTTTGATCATGGAAGTTTAAAGCCCTAATTCGCATTCTTCAAACCATGGAAGTTGGAATTGTCAAATTGGCTTGAATTTGTTATTGGATTGCATTTTTGAAAGTGTTTTGGTAATATTTAATATGATTGAGGTTAAGTGTGTGTGAATTTGTTGGAGGGGGAAAGTGTATATGTTTCTTGTGTTTTGAGATGGGTAAATTGGCACATGAATGTTGATGATGATTGTGTGATTTAAGACAATGAGGAATTTTAAAGAAAAAACCCCCCAACTTGTTAAACTTTTGGATTTAATTACATGAAGTATATGTAATTGATTGAAAGTTGGTTATTGATGAAATGATGATTTATTTTATGAGGAATTGAGTATATTATGAAGTTTTAAGCATTGGTTCGTAAAATGAGAATGTTAGAGTTGTACATTGGATGAGTTTTGAAGTTGGAGGAGTGTTTAAGTGTTGGTGATGAATTGAGTAAGCTAGGTAATTTCTTAAATTAGGAAATTAAGCATGTTTTATAGGTTATGAAGAGTGCTTATAATATTCCAAATTCTGTTGGGGGGGTTCATTGGATTGGAAGAATTAAATGAGAATGTGAAATAAGAAAGTTAAGTACCGGTGTTGGGTTAGGAGGCTTTCCGCACATGCTGTAAAGATTTAATTGTAAGTCCAGTTTGTGATATCCGATTCATAAAGCGTAAATTGCTAGATAAATTAGACTTATAAAGTAGTAACATATCCAAAATTTAGAATTTTTGGACTTAAGATGAGACCGGACCGAATTTTTGAAGTCGGGCTATCTGCTGCCCCTGTGCCCAGTTTTTCCAGTTGCACAGCCCCTGAACTTCAGTCCATAACTTTAGTTCTACGAATCTAAATCACGATCCATAAAAGCCAACATAAAATAGACATATAAGTGAATATTCTATTAAAATTTTAGCCTCAAATTCAACCCCGATTAAGCGCTCCGAATTTTCAAAATCAGTGTTGGTGCACTGAAATATTCTGGAAATGGTGCATAATATGGAGTTTTGTGAAGTAGCTTGTGAGATCCTTGAAAGAGTGTAGTAAAATTGTTAGACCATCCTAAAATATTAGTAACATAGAGAGGATGAGTTATCATGAATAAGGAATATATTTTGTTAAGTAAGGATATAAATCGCATCATTGGTACTAACAAATTTTGCTAATTCTAGATTATCATCAGGAGATGCGGTTCCGCAACCATCGCAAGGCGTCACCGGCAAGTTCCGAATCAGTGGGTTGACATTACCCTTTTAAATTAATTTTCATTTTTTATTATATATATATATATATATATTAGACTTATTTTACGCTTTAGGGCGTTATACCATATTTTTATTCTCATTACAATCATTTCATAAAAAGTTTATGATTTAAGATTTTTACTGAGAAAGTAACATTTTCAGAAAATATTTTTTGATTTTCGAGGCATGGGGGAAAAACCCACCTCAGTATGTAACTTGTACAGACATAGAATTGACGTACGTAGAACATGTGCATATGTAGAGGACTGAGAGGACGACGATACATAATGCCCCCAGATCCTAGTTCAGGACTAGGGATAACAGATGTCCCCAGTTCTAGTTCAGTGGCTTGTGGGACGGCGATACGTAACACCCCAAGACCACTAGTTTCAGGGACAATAGTGGCATGCTTTGGGGGATAACGATACATAACGCCCCAAAGTCATGGTTTTACACTTCTGGCTCTAGTTAGGCGTATGGGGGGACGGTGATATGTAACGTCCCCATACGTCAAGTTTTCAGAGACATATTAGATTTCAGATAACAGTTTTTAGAAAACAGCTTTCAGAGACCAAATTTTAGAAATAGCTTTCAAAAAGCAGATTTCAGAAAGATAAGTTTTATAAAAGAGATTTCAGACGAACTTTTCTGAAAAGAGTTTTCAGATAAAGTTATTTCTGGACGTTGATTTCAGAACCAAATGATTTTATTACAGTATTTCAGTTTTATAGTCCACTAACTTAGATCGTACGACGATCTAACCCCCCACTCCCAGTTTATTTGTTTTACAGATATTCCCGGAGGACGAGCTCGGGAGGACATGTACTGATGGCAGTCACCAGAGGGTTTGAGTCCACCAGTCAAAGTTTGAGTCAGTCGAGTTAAGTAAGGTCTAGTTCAGACAGTCGTATGTTAAATATGTGTATAAGTATTCATGTATAGAATTTTTGAGATAGTTGATGTTTGTATATTTAATCGTATGGAACTATTTTGTATTATGTCATAGTTTCGGGCATTGGTTCCATATGAGAGATTACATTTGAAAAGAGTATCAGTATTGTTCACAGTCAAAACTCAGAGGCTTAAGGGAATAGTATGGCCTATTCACTGTCGGTAACATCTTCCAGATCGGGGATGTTACACCACCACAAAAAATAGTCAGGGAAATTCCTTCTTTCTTATGACATTTATGATGTTGTAGAAGGTTCATTAAAAACTTTTGTACCATATCCAGACCATTATGTAACCTCTTTTAAATTATGCAACATTTGAATGGATAGAAAAATGTCAAAAATCATTTAAAAAGATTGTCAGTCTCTTAACTTATGCTCCTATCGTGCATTCCCCTGATTATTTTTTGCCTTTTGAACTAATGTGTGATGCCAGTGATTATGCAGTTGGCGCAGTATTAGGACAGAGAAAAGAAGGTAAGCCGTATTTAATTTATTATGTAGGTAGAACTTTAAACAGTGCATAAAATTACACTACCATGGAAAAAGAACTACTTGCTATAATATTTGTATTGCCAAATTTCGATCATATTTAATTGGTTCCTCAACCGCTGTTTATTCTGACCATGCTGCTGTTAGATATTTGATGTCTAAACAAGATGCAAAGCCAAGATTACTACGGTGGATTTTACTGCTTCAAGAATTCAATCTCACAATCAAGGACAAGAAATGAGCAGAGAATGTGGTTGCATATCATTTATCGAGACTCACAAATGAGTCATCAATTGTCACTTCTCATCTAAGAAAACTGCTACAAAAATCTTACAGTGTGGATTCTATTGGCCCACCATTTTTTAAAATACACATACTTTCTGTAAAACTTGTGAAAATTGTCAAAAAATGGGATCCATTTCAAAAAGAAACATGATGCCTTTAAATCCCATCATTGTCATCGAAATCTTTGATTGTTTGGGAATATATTTCTTGGGTCCATTTCCACTGTCATTTGGATTTTTATATATTTTAGTTGCAGTCATTATGTCTAAAAAAGGATTTTGGCGATTCCTTATCGAAATAATGATCACAAAACTTTGATTAAATATTTAAAAGAAAATATTTTAAGTCGATTTGAAATTCCTCGGGCCATTATAAGTGATGGAGATAAATAATTTTGTAACGGGCCTTTTGAGTCCTTAATGAAAAGTATGGAGTTACACATAAAGTTTCCACCTCCTATCACCCTCAAATAAATGGTCAAGTTGAACTAGCAAATAGGGAAATTAAATAAATTTTGGAATAAACGGTCAACCTAAATCGCAAAGATTAGTCTCTTCAACTGACTGATGCACTTCGGGCATACCGAACAAATTTGAAAACATCTTTGGGAATGTCTCCCTATCGTCTAGGTTATGGAAAACCTTGTTATTTGCCTATAGAACTTGATCATAAGGCATATTGGGCTATTAATGTATTCAATTCAAAACCTGAAAATGCCAGTCATGAACGTAAACTGCAGTTAAATGAACTTGAAGAGTTAAAGAATGATTCATATGAGAATGAGAAAATTCTTAAAGCTAAAACTAATGTCTTTCATGATAGTCAAATTTCACGAAAAATATTTGAAATTGGGCAAAAGGATTTGCTCATAATTCTCGTATTCATTTATTTCTTGGAAAACTGAAATCCACATGGAGTTGCCCATTTATTGTGAATCACGTTTACCCATATGAAGTTATTGACATTGAGAATCATAGGGATTGTGATGTATTTAAAGTGAATGGACATCGTCTTAAATAATTTTTGGAGTGTTCAAATTTTCAAGAATCTATTTTCCTTTCAAACACAGTGTACTATGATTGATGTATTTTCTTTTCTTTTATTTTGTATTTGTCTAATTTTCATTTTTTTCTTGAGTTTTTGCAGTATTTTTTCTTTTCTATTTTTGTTAGAATCTTGCACCCCGATTAAACAGCGGATAACGGTACTCCGTGACTCTAAGTCGATTCTTTCAGTTTCCTAAAATTTCTGATACCCTATAATCAAAACATAGAATAAACTCTTGCAAAACTCCACAATCATTTTCATTCTCTCCCCCAAAATGCTCTAATGAAAATTTACAAAGCACGCACCGAACGAATGAGGCTTTTTATGATCCATGGTATTCCTATTCATATTCGTTTGGTAATTGAAGTAATGGTTCGCTTGGCAGGTGAGTCATCTGACTCTTTCATTTCTTATATGCCTGGTTTAGGGAAAAACACCTATGCTAATAAACGAATAGCTAAACAATTAAGTGTTTGCTAGAAATATGCACACTAGACGTGCAACACTCGTTGTCGTTTTTAGGAATGGTGTCTGACAATCGTGAAGATAAAATTCAATTCATTAGAGATGGCTTGAGTAAGGAGTCTCTAGATGATATATCATTGACTCTTAAGACGCATCCTAGTGGACATGTTCATCGAGTAATTCATAATTTGCATACACAATTTCAAAAAGAAAGACAACAATACAGTCTCGAGAATCAGACTTTAAAAAAACCTATTTTCCAATTTATAAGAAAATTGGATGAGAAGCATATCTTCGACCTATAGAGGGCGTTCAAGCCGTTACTAGACGTAAAACCAGAGGAATATGTGAGCAACAATCACAACTACTAGTACATATTATTTCAATTTATTGCTTTGATTTCCTTTCCTTTAAATTACTGTTTTGATTTACTTTAATTTATTGTTTTGATTTCCTTTACTTTAATTTTACCGACAATATCTAAATATTTTGGCTTTCACGATCTATTTTATTGTTCATCTGACAATTATCATTTTGTAGGTACTAGTGCTTTTATTACTCACCCTTTTCAGGATCCATAAATATAGCTCCTCATTTCTCTCGTCGACACATCCATATAAGATAGTCAAAATGGAGAAAACTTCAAGATGGTGAGTCACTAATATCTGTGTATTGTGTGGAACTGGCGCTAGAACTAAACCAGAATTTGTTGAGGCGGCAAAAAAATTCTGTAGAGTTATGGAAAAAAGAAACATGCACTTAGTATATGGCGATGGCAATTTGTAACTTTCCAAAAAAAAAAAATATGGCGATGGCAATATTGGATTGATAAGATGTGTTTCAAAGGTTGTGTAAGAAGGTGGTAGTCCAGTTTTGGGGATCAATCCAAAACCTTTGGCAGACAAAAAATTCATCGAAAAATCATATGGAGACAAATGTATTATCTCAGGTATGTCTGAAATACTTACTGAAAAGATTAGTCATGCTGACGCTTTTATTGCTTTACCAAGTGGGCTGGGCATGTTGGAAGAAATATTCACAGTGGCATCATGGGCGAACTTAACATTCACCAAAAACCCATTGGACTACTTAATGTTGACTATTTTTTCGATTTTCTTTTAATATATCTTGAGGATGATAAAAGACTTGGGTTCATTTCTAAACCAGCAAAAGATATCATCGTAAATATAAGAAAAGTTGATGAATTAATTGAACAACTCTTAACTTATGAACAAAAAATTGACCCCATTCTTTCCAAGTTGAACTAGTCTAATAACGATCGTGGCAAGAAACGTAGAGTGGACTTGGATCTTATTCTGTAATTTTTCTTTTAAATAGTCGTAGATTCAATTGTCAATTCCACACTAACCAGATGATGTCTTCTAAACTCTACCTATTCTTATTCAGACATTGGGAATAATGTCTCAATTTGATTGGGGGGGAGGGGATAATGGACTGAATAATTTGCATTTTTATGTTTCATTGTTGTGTTTTTCTTTCAAAAAAAAATTGTTTTCTTTTTTGTGTTGTTGTTTTATGTAAAAAAAAAAAGTTTTTATGTTGTTTTTGCTTTGTTGTTATTTTGTCTGTAAAAATAAATTTTTTTTTTATTTTGATTTTCTTTTATTTTCAAAAAAATTACACACAAATGAAAAATAAATTTTTGACTAACCAATTGGAATTGTTGTTCAGAGATGGCAGTGTAAGGAGTTTTCGCTCCTGAGACGTATCTCAATGTAATTCGTAATAAGTTATTTTTCTTTCTTTCTTTTTGAATCATTTAAATTTGTGAATTCTCCATAATATTGATTAAATTTGATCTTCATATGCTCATTTGATATGTATTATCAACATACACGGTAATATATGATCGTGGGTTGTAGGTGAAAATTTTGTAATATTAAGTTCTCTAGTTTGTTGGAAGACAGTGGAATTTATGTTTTTATTAAAAACAAAACAAAAAAACAAACCAAGCTTTTACTTAGTAATCGGACATCTTGACTTAGCAAGCAGTGAATGTTCGCGTAAAACGGTAGGGCTTGAGTTGATTAAAAAAAATTATGCGAGTAAGTTCAATTTCTTAGCCTCTCTAACTCGTGCAATTAAGTCCATATGGGTGCTTTAACACTTAGTACCCTAAGGCCAACTGGTCTGGGAGTTATTGGCTCAAAGCTCGTTACATGGGTTAAAGAGAAAGCTTAAGGAAATCAGACACTTCTTCTTTTCACATTTGAGATCCGAGAAATTAAGTTCGTAGGGGTGTCTTAACACCTAGTGTCCTAAAGCCAACTGGTTTGGGAGTCACTGGCCCAAAACTCGTTGCAAGGATTGAAGAGGTATTATTATTCAAAAATAAAACTATTTTTGTATTTATAAATAAACTTCCACTGCCTAAAAAGGTATGAACTTTAATATAATTTTACGACAAAAATATTATTTTATTTTCAACAAGGCCTGTGAATATTGTGGGCACAATGAATTGATTGATACCTAGTTTTATGTGTGTATGGAAGAATGGTAAAAAGTATAGGAGAATTTACTCAGTTGAGTATTTAAAAAGAAAGAAAACAATTGTCAACTTGGATAAGAATTTTTCTTTAAAGTTTTCGCTTAAATTACTAGGGACTAGTAATAAGTTGGTGAGGGTGTGATGGAAACTAAAAAATGTACATTTATTATAAGAGATAGTAATCATTTTACACTTATAGTTTCATTAATCCCTCTTTATTTAGCACATTTGTAAAAAAATAATTAAATTTATGTTTTATATATTTTTATTGTGATTTTTATTTCTTATGTAGGTGAAATAATACTTTGGATGCATAACTAGAAAAAATGGACGTGACATTTGGATTTTGGAGGCCAAGAACTTAAAATGGTGTTATAACTGTTGGACAATTATGACTCATAGCGTCACTATTTGTAAAAGACATTGTGCTTTTTGTACAAATTAACTATGTGACAATGGAAATTGCTATTTTATCATTTCGTAATTAGATTACTTGAATACATATAAATGATAAAAGTACTTATGATTAGTTCCAGATTAATAAGATATGAGACAGTATCAATCCACAAAGGTTTAATAATTAAATATCTCTAGTCGTTGTATTATCAAGACTGGACATTGATAATGCAGAATAGACTAGTATTGCACTTGTGCGTGTTATGGAAGCGTAACAACATAGTTCTCATATATTTAAGTATTGGATACTTATGCAAATGTGATAGGAGGTTGTGTTTGCCGATGGTACAGAAACAGCTTCGCTCTTGATAGACCCCTCGGAATCCCAATGGTAGTATGACTTTGTGTCTATGGGAATCCGAATCATGGTAGGTGTGTTTGGTCTTAACCTGAGACTTGCATCGCTAATACTTGCGACAATCAATACGCTTTGGTTTTGGTCATCCGGGGCTTTAACAGGTTCTGTGTATGCCTCTTCTGGGTTTATTGAGAATCGTAGTGTATTGGGTGTGATGTCAATATGGAAGTATCACTTCAGTCATATGGAGATGATGATCACGCAGGGATACAGAACTGATACTCTATTATGTTGCAACTATCGGGGATAATATGACAAGGTTATGGTTATCTGATAAAAGAGACTAGTTGCTTGTGATCCGATATATACTTCGTACGAGGCAGACCCTATTCCAACCGCAGGCCTTGCATGTGACATCAGATACTGGATCGCAATACGCAATACTACGTATACTACGCCTGACAAAGATTATATATTCCTTAAAAGAATATTTCTGGACAATTGAGTAGGCACGGTGCTTTGCTAGAAGCCAACCATGTCTTGTAAATTTGTAAGAACGTGGTACTGGGTACGCACGTGTGCGGGTCTTGTTCCCGAACTGTGCTGAATGTGGGCTTTATTCCCTGAACCTTATTCCCGAAACTACTGATACTGTGGGCCTCGACCCTGGGATTCATTCCCGACTACTTATACTGTGGGCCTCGACCCTGGGATTCATTCCCGACTACTTATAATATGGGCCTCGGCCTTGGGATTCATTCCCGAAAACTGCTTGTCTTTGCCGCTTTATCCTTTTCTTCAAAACCTACGAACAAAAAAAAACAAAAAATACGTGTATGTGACATGTATGCATGGATGTTTTTCCTATTCCGATGGGTTAGGCCTCTCTTGCTTTCCTTGGTGCCATTTCCCTACTGTAGGACACAGAAATCGGTGACGATGTTCCAAGCTCGCGGCCCGGTCGGGAGTACGTTGTAGCTCGCGGGGGACTAAACTGGAGAAATAAAATGGAGTCGCCACCCAGTGTGAACTGAGAAATGATTTAAGGCTGCACTCACCCCTCGCAAGGGAAGACCTCAAACCGTTGGGTTCAGAATGGTCCCTTACTTATGCTAATTTTAATGAAAAGATTTATGCAATAGTATAACCAAGTCTTATGCAACATACATGCGCAAGAATAACCTACATCTAAGTTTGCATACATAAAAGTAAATCGACATAACGAAAAGCACACAATTTCATGAACATATTAAATAAATGAATGCGAAAAGATAAATAAACAATAACGGTAAAAGCATAAATATTAAAGAGAGCTAACTAAGCATATGATGGGGAATGGAATGACTAATGAGACAAACATGCATAAAACATGATGAAGGAATCTATCCAGTGTGTGCGCGTTCGTAAACGCGTTCGAACGGTAAAAAGAATGTCCTCGTTCATATAGCGTTCGAAAATGAATTTTAACGGGATAAGACCTGATGCATGATACAATAAAATGCATGCGCGTTCGAGTAGCGTTCTGAAATGCGTTCGAACAGAAATGAGACAGAATGCATACGTTCGTGTAGCGTTCGGGAACGCGTTCGAACAAGATTACCAAAATGGCATCTGAAATGACACAAACACATGGATGGATAAACAAATATATAATGTAGGACCTGGTATGCCCGATTGAACATATTTCACATTCAATCGAGTGTACTTCGTCCGACACGGCAAAACATCATGGTAAAGGTAGCCTTTAGGCATTTTCCTCGAATAGAGGACCTTTAATCCACCATAGTTAGCCCATGAGCACTAGAATGCAATGCATGCGTAAATAAAGCAATGATATGCAAAGGGTAAATGACATAATAAAAGGCGCGGCAAAACATCGTGGTAAAGGTAGCCTTTAGGCATTTCCCTCGAATAGAGGACCTTTAATCCACCCTAGTTAGCCCATGCGCACTAGAATGCAATGCATGCGTAAATAAAGCAATGATATGCAAAGGTAAATGACATAATAAAAGGGGCGGCAAAACATCGTGGTAAAGGTAGCCTTTAGGCATTTCCCTCGAATAGAGGACCTTTAATCCACCCTAGTTAGCCCATGCGCACTAGAATGCAATGCATGCGTAAATAAAGCAATGATATGCAAAGGGTAAATGACATAATAAAAGGCGCGGCAAAACATCGTGGTAAAAGTAGCCTTTAGGCATTTCCCTCGAATAGAGGACCTTTAATCCACCCTAGTTTGCCCATGCGCATTAAATTATCAATGCATGAATAAACAAATAAATAATATGGGACCTTGTATGCCCGATTAAACACATTTCCCATTCAATCGAGTGTACTTTGTCAGGGGGGTATTTTAACTATTGGAGGGGTGATTTTTTTAGTGAAATAGGGGGATTATTTTCAGGGGTATTTTGGTGGTAGATGGGGCTGTGTTTGTGTGTGATACTTCTCGATTATTTGTACTTTGGGGTAGTGTGTGATCAGTCTTGGTTGTGGGCTGTGTAGGGTGAGTGACGTGAGGTGCATGAGTGTGAATGGTACGAGGGCTGCGTGAGTGTGTCAAGGTGGCGTGACAGTGTCTGGCTTATGTGATGGCTGCGTGAGGTTTCGTTTATTGTTTAATAAGGAGAAGGCGGCATGGTTAGTGCGTTAGCTAAGGGTTTGTGTTTTTTGGTTTTTTTGAAGGGCAGTTTCACAGCTACGTGGGGGTGCGTGGGTTCTTATTGTTGATGAGGCGTGAGGTGGCTTTTAGGGAGAAAGAGTTGTGCCGTGAAGCTTTTGTGTTTTCTGTTTTTTTTAGCGAGAGGCCGAGAGAGATCAAGTTTTGTTGTTGTTTTGATTTGTGGTTATATAGAGAGAGTGTCAAGAAAGAGCCGTGAAGAGTTGAGTGTTAAGAGCCTAGAAAGATTAGGGTTGGTTTAGGTCTTCTTTTTATAATGGTGCATCTAGGGTTTCCTTGTGTGTGCATGGATTAAAAAGGGAAACAAATCAAAAAAATAAGAGACGTGTTTAATTAAGTTATTTAGGGAAAGAAATTTGTGTAATTTTGGTGGGGATTGATTTCGAAATATTTTTAATTTGTAGGTGATTTATTTAAATTAGGAAGGGGATTATTTTGATTTTAATTGGATGTGATTTGATTTTAATTGGATTTGATTTGATTGGATTTAATTCAATTTAATTTAATTTAATTTGATTTAATTTAATTTGCGACATGTGTTTTAAATGTTTTAATTATTTGGATTGGGCTTGGGCGAAATGGGCTTTGGATGGGTGCGGGGGTTTTGGGCCGAGGCTTAATATTTTAAAACAGAGATTAATCGGGCAAACCCGAGGCCAATTAGCGAGTTAAATTTGTTGATGTATTTATTTTTTTAATTTTTTCCTTCCGACGTCCGTTTCCCGCGACTTCCGCAACTTATCGGGTAGTGCCTCCATACGAGGCTCATCATTGAGCTTTCATGCAAAAATGCAAGTGTCTACAATCGCCCCCACTTTGATGGGACTTGTGCAGTGTGTGACAGTGACAATCCTATCAAAGTCATGCATGCATTTTTACTTATCTGGCTCGCCAGCTGTTGCCTGACTTACCTGTTGTTCTGAGATACTTCAAACCGAGTTGATGGTGGCGAGGTGCTGCGAACTGAGTTGATGTAAGATGATGGTTCATTTCCCAACCGTTACTGATGTGAGATGATGGTTCATTTCCGAACCATTACTGATGTGAGGTGGTTCATTTCTGAACCGTTACTGATGTGATGGTGGTCCATTTCTGAACCGTTACTGATGCGAGGTTGTCCATTTCCGAACCGTTACTTGATAGGTTGTTCATTTCCGAACCGTTACTTGCTGAGATGGTGGTCTATTTCCGAACCGTTATTGAGTTGAGATTGTGGTCCATTTCCGAACCGTTACTTGTTGAGATGATGATCCATTTCCGAACCATTACTGATGTGAGGTGGCTCTTTTCCGAACCGTTACTAATGTGAGGTGGCTCATTTCCGAACCTTTACTGATGTGAGGTGGCTCATTTCTGAACCGTTACTGTATTGAGATGGTTCATTTTTGAACCGTTCCTGAGTTGTGATGGTTTATTTTTGAACCATTCATGAGCTGAGATGGCTCATTTTTGAACCGTTCCTGAGTTGTGATGGTTCATTTATGAACCGTTCCTGAGTTACTCGTCTTTGCCGCTTTTTTTTTCTTCAAAACCTGCGAACTCAAAAACATGAATTGCATGTATATGATGTGTATGCATGTATGCATGGATGCATTCCCTATTCCGATGGGTTAGGCCTTTATTGTGCTTCTTTGGCGCCTTTTGCCTATTAATGCCTTTAGTCGCCCCCAGGCTTGCCTACAATTTTCTTATGTCAATTATATTCCGCTTTTTACTTGCAATTGAAGTTCCCTCGGGGTTCTCACATGTACCAAGATTAGACGTATTTGTTGAATTAATATCAAATATACTGATGTCACGCATGTTATAACGCAAATCGAAAATGTTCGAACAAGCAAGCAAAACAATGTCTTTGTGACTAATAAATGCAGGATTCAAAATAAATGTCTTCGTCATCTGCAGCCTTGTCTTCTCGGTTTTTTTGAGCATCAGATTCTCTGACTGCAGCAGTTCTCATTTCTATTCATTCTTCTCTTTATTACTACTGCCACCCCATATCTCTATGTAAAAGGCTCGGTTGTCGATGGTTTGGAGGACAAGGTTTTCTGGTAGGCCGGAGCTAATCATGTAGGTGGGTGGTGGAACAGAGTGGTAGTTGGGTAGATGGTTTCTGTATGTATTGGGTTGTTCTTTTTCTGAATCAGGTATTTTATGTTCGTCAATAAGGTTTTGGATCTCATGCCTAAGGCGGGTGCAGTTGTCAGTTTCGTGGCCTTTCCTCTGATGGAAGTGACAATATAGGCTTAGGTCAAGGTTGGGTGGCACAGGGTTTGGAAGTGGTTTAGGCTCTAAGGGTTCTAGGAGTCATTAATCCTGGCTATGAACATTAGCATAATCTAATGGAGGGTGGCCACGAGATATGAAGAAACATAGCAGAGTTATGTAAGGGAAAAATCTTGACCTTGCGTATTTGTTTGATGTATGATGATGGACTGTAAAGGTAGTGTTTGATTATCGGGATGTTTTGTCTTATATTTCTCTGGCTTGGTAGGGTAGTGAGTTTTGCTTGGACAAAAGTGATGAGGGGTTCAGATTTTGAAGGCTGACTACTGAGGGCTGATGAGTTTCGGCTCTACTTACTTACTGAGAACTGATGTGTCTCGGTTTCAATTTTTTAACAATGAATGGGCTGGGCTTGTCACGAGTTTTGTTACTAAGTCTCTGGACCGGCTGCATGATTGTAGGCTTATTCAACATGCCCAAAAATAATAGCCGTTTGGATCATCGCAAAAATGGTGCAATTAGGCTGGCAGCTAATTCAGGCGATTTGGGACAATTGTGAAGCAAGTTTTGCTTCTGGGTTCAGATTGTGGGCTTATTAGTTGCTTGGAATGGGCCGATTGTGGCTTTGATTGGGCTGATTCACCTAGGCTGGCTGGGCTTGGAATTTGACAGACTGAGATTACTTTGTATTTGGAATTTTTTCTTTTGGACTGGGCCGATTCGTGAGCCTGTCACACGTGGGCCGAGAGATCTGCCAACTTGCGTGGTGCAAGCTGAGTTGGGCTTTGACTCATGCGTGATTGGACTAGTTTGAATTGTCTGATTGTTTGGGGCTTATGTCTCAATCGCACGTGGCTGGGCTCATGGTATTAAAGGGTTCGGTTGTTTGTGGGGTTATTTCTTTTTGTTAAAACTTGCGCGGTTTGTTATGTGGGGTTTTGCCGATTGTTTGGCATTATGGGCTTTGGGCTTTTATAAGCTTCATGTAGCTTTTGTATCTTGGGCCATGTATTCGGCTTTATTGAACTTTGGTTCCTTGTTGTGCTTTTATCACTTTCTTGGGGGATGCCCCTTGTACGTTTGTACATAAAACACCTTTTTGGTATATGCTTGTAACCTTTTCAAAAAAAAAAGGCTATAGGAGTCATTGCATCCTCAGCTTTTCAAACACCTTTGAAAGAGGCTTACCAAGGTTGGAAAACCGCCTGTTTTTATGGCAGTGACCTCAGTAGTAGCGGGCATAGTCCCTGAAGGCCCCCCAATAGTCCTTCTATTCTGGCCATAGAACTTTCTGTTCTCAACTTCTTCCTCCTCAATATCCATAACAGTCTCCCTCAACTGTTGAAAATCACCAATCATAGAGGTCATCCTCCTCAGCTTGTTATAAATAGAGGGCTTGGTGGCCTTAATGATCATATTGATCTGGTCCTTCTCCGAGGGCCGAGTCTGCATTTTCAAGAGTTGGCTTCTCCAGCGATCTACATAATCCTTGAAGCTTTCCTCCGGCTTCTGTTTGGTATTCTCCAAGTCGCGGAGCGACAAGTCAATCTCTAAGTCTGTGACATACTGATTTAGAAAGGCTTCTGCTAATGCCCTCCAATCATCCTTGACCTTTCTCTTTAGGCCGTGATACCATACCACGGGCGCCCCCTCTAGTGACATCTCGAACATCTTCTGAACCTGACGCTTCGACAGACCCACTGAACTCATCACAGAAACATACTGTTGGAGATGGTCCCTTGGATCCCCGTTCCCGTTGAACCTGGCTATGTCGGGCATCTTGAACTGCGAAGGCAGCTGCTCTTCGAAAGTCATCGCATCGTAGTCTAGCAAATCCTCATGTTTACCCTTCAGTTTGGCGGGTAACTGACTATACCTGATCCCTGAGTTTCTGCAATTCTGCCTGAGACCCGGCTACCTTTCCTATAGCATACTTTTCCATGTCATCATCGAAAATAGAGATTTCATCACTTACCCCATTCGGAGGCCCCTCATGCCTGACATTCTCATTGTTTTCTACTCCCCCTGTATGGGGCACTGCCAGATTGGCCACGGCGGTGGCTAAAGCTTGCAACTGCTCTATAATCTTAGTGATGTTTGTCTCTAATTGGTCCAAGCGGGAAAACTCATTATCTAACTCACTCATGTTTGCTAACTATTTTTTAATGAGTCTTCCTTTTTCTGTAACCCAACAGATCTATTATGGCTGTAAAAACTGTGAGTTAGCATGATACGTGTATGCGTGCGATGCGTGAGATATATAAGATGTATGTGGTTATCGAAATAGCATATATCCTTCCTACATTTTTCCTCCCATACTCGTGGTAAGTCCATTTCTATCCTAGGTATGACTTATTTTATTTACCAATGTGAGGTACACAAAATCGTTCTCTCCTAAGCTATAAGGGTGAACCTTGGCTACCTCAGTCCTTTTCTATCGGTAGAAGACAGACCGCCCATTACAACATGGACTAAGCCTATTATAGGATCATGTCATTGTCTAGAAACGACGAATCCGGCTTTCAGCAACCGCGGTCATGGGGATGAACTTGGAGGTATACAAAGTAAACAAATATGTCATAACAAGGCGTATCCTTTTTGGATGAAAGCCAGTACGGATATTGAACTCATGCTTCTGGCATACTTGGATCATGTTTGGATTTTCTAGCCCATCAAGGTTTTCATACAAGTCGGCCCATTATCATTTCAAAGCATTCAATCATATTATTGTGAGGTGCAAACTTGTCCCGTGTGAAAAAGGCCCAACATGTTTACACTTTTGCAATAACGTGGCTAAACAACTTCAAATGATAGGGGGCCCCAAACACAAAGTGGCCCATTGTCATTTAGAAGCTTTTGGCCCAATTGTCATAAGACACAAACTCTTCCCAGTTTAAATGGCCCAACAAGTTCACAGCACATGACGAAAGGTCCAACTGAATCCAAATGATGATAGTCCCAAACACAAGCATAAAAGGATGGTTTCTATTGGTCATACAACTATGGTTCATATGTGGGTTTATGAGGGTGTAGAAAAAAGCTCTCGCTGGCGAAGGATTGCCCACAACTAGGTCTCCCCACTCAAGGGTTCGAGCGACCAAGCGAACGCACCTTTTTTATACGCTACGGTACGTGCCAACGAGTGATGATACATGACTGAATGTCAAATGGATTTCTTATTGAAGATTCCCCATAGGGAAGGTGGAGCAGACTCTCTTAAATACCCAAGCCTCTTAGGCTCTTATCGCCTTGGTGATAGGAATAGACAATAGGCCTTCCAAATTAGTCCATCACAGTAAGCTTCGGGTAAATGATTATCTATGTGCCTTCACAACTTTTCCCTTCAGCTATATAAAGGTAGTGAATGAAAGAAGACACCAAACCATTACCTAGCTTTAATAATGCCTTTAATTAAACCCATTTCAACCCATAGTAGACATGGTTAACTAAAGCACAAATCACAAACATTACAAGACATTATTTCGGGGCCGATTCTCTATCCCCAGTGGAGTCGCCAGACTGTAGGACACAGAAATCGGCGACGCTGTTCCAAGCTCACGGCCCGGTCGGGAGTACGGTGTAGGTCGCGGGGGACTAAACCGGAGAAATAAAATGGAGTCACCACCCAATGTGAATTGGGAAATGATTTAAGGCCGCACTCACCCCTCGCAAGGGAAGACCTCAAACCGTTGGGTTCAGAATGGTCCTTTACTTATGCCAATTGTAATGAAAAGATTTATGCAATAGTATAACCAAGTCTTATGCAACATACATGCGCAAGAAAAACCTACATCTAAGTTTGCATACATAAAAGTAAATCGACATAACGGTAAGCACACAATTTCAAGAACTTATTAAAAAAATGAATGTGAAAAGATAAATAAACAATAACGGTAAAAGCATAAATATTAAAGAGAGCTAACTAAGCATATGATGGGGAATGGAATGACAAAGGAGACAAACATGCATAAAACATGATGAAGGAATTTGTGAAGTGTGTGCGCGTTCGTAAACACATTCAAACAGTAAATAGAATGTCCGCGTTCGTATAACGTTCGGAAATGCATTCGAACTGGATAAGACCTGATGCATGATACAATAAAATGCATTCGCGATCGAGTAGCGTTCTGAAACGCGTTTGAATGGAAATGAGACAAAATTCATACGATCGTGTAGCGTTCGGGAACGCGTTCGAACAAGATTACCAAAATGGCATCTGAAATGACACAAACACATGCATGGATAAACAAATACATAATGTAGGACCTCCTATGCCCGATTGAACATATTTCACATTCAATCGAGTGTACTTCGTCCGGCATGGCAAAACATCGTGGTAAAGGTAGCATTTAGGCATTTCCCTCCAATAAAGGACCTTTAATCCACCCTAGTTAGCCCATGCGAACTAGAATGCAATGCATGCGTAAATAAAGCAATGATATGCAAAGGGTAAATGACATAATAAAAGGCGCGGCAAAACATCGTGGTAAAGGTAGCCTTTAGGCATTTCCCTCGAATGGAAGACCTTTAATCCACCTTAGTTAACCCATGCGCACTAGAATGCAATGCATGCGTAAATAAAGCAATGATATACAAAGGGTAAATGACATAATAAAAGGAGGCAAAACATCGTGGTAAAGGTAGCCTTTAGGCATTTCCCTCGAATAGAGGACCTTTAATCCACCATAGTTAGCCCATGCACATTAAATTATCAATGCATGAATAAACAAATAAATAATATGGGACCTTGTATGCCGGATTAAACACATTTCCCATTCAATCGAGTGTACTTTATCCGGCGCGGCAAAACATCGGGGGTAAAGGTAGCCTTTAGGCATTTCCCTCGAATAGAGGACCTTTAATCCACCATAGTTAGCCCATGCGCACTAGAATACAATGCATGCATAAATAAAGCAATGATATGTAAATGGTAAATGACATAATAAAAGGCGCGTCAAAACATCGTGGTAAAGGTAGTCTTTAGGCATTTCCCTAGAATATAGGACCTTTAATCCACCATAGATTGGAGAATTTCCTGTTTCTGACGGTAGCGATCTCAGCAGTAAGGGGCTTGGTCTAAAAAGGCCCCCCAATAGTCCTTCTATTCTGCCATAGAACTTCATATTCTCAGCTTCTTCCTCCTCAATGTCCATAACAGTCTTCCTCAACTGTCGAAAATCACCAATCATAGAGGTCATTCTCCTCAGCTTGCCCTAAATAGAGGGCTTAGTACCCTTGATGATCATCTTGATCTGATCATTCTCCGAGGGCCGAGTCTGTTTCTTCAGGAGCTGGCTTCTCCAGCAATCTACATAATCATTGAAGCTCTCATTCGGCTTCTATTTGGTATTCTCCAAGTCGCGAAGTGACAAGTTGATCTCCAACTCTCTGACATATTGCTTCAGAAAAGCCTCCGCCAATGCCCTCCAATCATCTTTGACCTTCCTCTCAAGGCCGTGATACCATACCATGGGTGCGCCCTCAAGCGACATCCCGAACATCTTCTGAACCTGACGCTTCGACAGACCCACTGAACTCATCACAGAAACATACTGTCGGAGATGGACCCTCGGATCCCTATTCCCATTGAACCTGGCTATGTCGGGCATCTTGAATTGAGCCGGCAGCTCCTCCTCGAAAGTCATCGCCTCATAATCTAGCAAATCATCATGCTTACCCTTCATCTTGCGGGTAATTAACTCTACCTGATCCCGGAGTTTCTGCAACTCTGTCTGAGACCCGGTTATCCTTCCTGCGGCATACTCAGCCATGTCATCATCAAAAACAAAGATATCATCACTCAACCTGTTCAGAGGCTCTTCACGCCTCACATTCTCAGAGCCTCCCCCAGCGCGGGGCATAACCATATTAGCCATAGCGGTGGTCAAAGCTTGCAACTGCTCGGTAACCTTGGTGAGACTAGTCTCCAGCTGATCCATACAGGATCCCTCATTTTCTGATTCACTCATGTTCTCTAACGGCTTTTGACGAGTCTTCCCTCTTCCCTAACCCAATGAGTATCTATGATGTCTTTTAAAACCGCAAGTTAGCATATATGTGTGCGATGCATGGAATATATAAGCCCGTCAAGGTTTTTATACAAGCCGGCCCATTAACATTTCAAAGCATTCAACCATACTATTACGAGGTACAAACTTGTCCCAGTTGAAAAAGGCCCAACAGGTTTACACTTTCGTGATAGCGTGGCTAAATAACTTCAAATGGTAAGGGGGCCAGACACAAAATGGCCCATCGTCATTTTAGAAACTTTTGGCCCAATTGTCATAAGACACAAACTCGTCCCAGTTTAAATGGCCCAACAAGTTCACATCTCATGACAAGAAGTCCAACTGAATCCAAATGATGGTGGTCTCAAACACGAGCATAAAAGGATGGTTTCTATTGGTCATACATCTTATGGTTCACTTGTGGGTTTATGGGAGTGTTGACAAAGGCTCCCGCTGGTGAAGGATTGCCCACAACTAGGTCTCCCCACTCAAGGGTTCGGATGACCAAGTGAGTGCACCTTTTTTATACACTAAGGTACGTGCCAACGAGTGATGATACATGACTGACTGTCAAATGGATTTCTTATTGAAGATTCCCCAGAGGGAGGGTGAAGCGAACTCTCTTAAATACCCAAGCTCTTAGGCTCTTATCGCCTTGGTGACAGGAATAAACAATAGGTCCTCCAAATTAGTCCATCACGGTAAGCTTCGAGTAAATGATTATCTAGGTGCCTTCACAGCTTTTCCTCCAGCTATAGAAAGTTAGTGAATGAAGGAAGACACCAAAACATTACCTAGCTCTAATAGTGCCTTTGATTAAACCCCTTAAACCCACTGTAGACACGGTTAACTAAAAAAAAATCACAAACATTACAAGGCATTATTTCGGGACCGATTCTCTATCCCCAGTGGAGTCGCCAGACTGTAGAACACCAAAATTGACGATGCTGTTCCAGGCTCGTGGCCCGATCGGGAGTACGGAGTAGCCCGCTGGGGACTAAACCGGAGAATAAAGGAGTCGCCACCCAGTGTGAACTGGGAAATGATTTAAGGCTGCACTCACCCCTCGCAAGGGAAGACCTCAAACCGTTGGGTTCGGAATGGTCCCTTACTTATGCCACTTGTAATGAACGGATTTATGCGATAATATAACCAAGTCTACGCAACATACATACGCAAGAATAACCTATCTCTATGTTCGCATACACAAAAGTAAAAATCCTATATCTAAGTTTGCAGCATAAAAGTAAGTCGACATAACGGCAAGCACACAATCTCATGAACATATTAAATTGATAAATGCAGAATTATAAAGAAATAATAATTGTCTAAACATAAATATTGAATAGATACAATTAAGCTCCTAATACGAAAGAAATAACTAAATCATGAGTAAAAATAACGTGTTATTTCTAATGAATTATGGATGAACACAAGATTAGATAAAATGAAATATGTGCATTTCTCAAGTAGTACGTGGAGTTGTATCCCAAGTACAGACCGCACTACCGTCCATTCGGATTCAGCTACGTAATTTACGTCTGGGTTTCCATCCGATATACCACGAGAGATAGCACAAAATCATGCATCCCACAACAATAACATACATAAACCAACAAGAAGCATGCGAATAAATAATAATAAATAACTGAAAAAGATGAACGAAAATAAATAAAAGGGTGCCCTCGGGTTTTACCTTTTAAGTCACCTCTTGAAAGTGCGTTATGCGGCCGTCGGAAGGGTTAATGCTCCGCAACTCTTCCGGTTCACTAGTTCAACGTTTCCTTCGTTCCCTCGCTGTTTTTCTTTTTTTCTCTCTATTTTAGACAGTAGTTTTTCTTTACTGTTTTAGGATGATGTTTGGACTATTTGGGGGTATTATTTTGGTGCTATAGGCTACTGTTTTGGACTCGGTTTAAAGGCTGATTTTCAATGTTTGGCTCACGGTTTTCTGGGTGATTCACGGTCATGGTTTCATGGTATTGACGTGATTTGTGAGTTGTTGTTAAATGGGCTGCTGAGTGGGTTCTTTTGTTGCTGTTTACGTGAGTGAAAGGCTTTAGGGCTTATTGGCTTTGTTTGTTGTTGTTAGTCACGGCTTGCAAGGTGTCAAAGGGTAGTTTGAGTGAGGCATGTGTTAGTGTGTTTGAGAGGCGTGTGGGAGTTAGTTTAGTCGGCAGCTAAGAGGCTGAGTGTGTTGAGGTTTAACGTGATCAGGGGCTGTCGGTTGCATGGAGTATTTGTATTGTGACGGGGGTAGGTTGATTTGGTGGAAGTGGGACGTTATGCGTTTGTTGTTTGGCCGTGAAGGGGGCAGCTCGTGAGTGGTTTGCGTAAGTGGGGTTGTTGCTTGTGGCTACGTGAGTGAGACGAGAAAGGATGATGGATGAGGGCCGAGAGGTGAGAGAGATGGAAGAAGCTTGGGGTTTTCAAGTCTGCATACGTGAGGAAGAGAGAGGATGATGAAGGAGAGGTTAGGCGTGAAAATTGAATATGTCTAGGGTTTTTAGTGTATTAGGGTTTTATTATTTGGCTTCCACGAGAGATAGACAAGTCTGCATGCGTGAGGAAGAGAGAGGGTGATGGAGTAGAGGTTAGGCGTGAAGATTGAATGTGTCTAGGGTATTTACCATGAATGAGCTCTAGGGTCCAAGGGTTTGGCTTTGGGTGTGTCTTTTTATAGGAGAGGGTTAGGGTTGTCCTTGTACGGGAAGGAAAGAAATATTGTGTAATTATGGGATATCTATTTAGTTTGTTATAAGGAAATGATCTTTTTAATTTAGGGAGATGATTTGTTTTAGTTTAGGACAAGAATTTATGGGATTTGATTTGATTTTTTTAATTTAGGCATGAGATTTTATTTGATTTATTTAATTTAGGCATGTGATTTATTTATATTAGGAAGGTGATTTAATTTGATTTTAACATGTGTTTAATGTGTTGGGTATTTTTGGATGGGTTTGATGGGCTTGGCGTGTGATTGGTTCTTTGGTGGGCTTTGGTGTGTGATTGATGGTGTGTGGGCCAAGGATGAATTTTAAAACAGAGATCCAACGAGCGAACCCAAAGCTAAGCAAACGAATTAAATCCAACAAAGTTGATTTTTGAATTTTCCCTTCCGACGTCCATTTCCCGCGCGACTTCCGGGACTTATCGGGTAGGGCCTCCATAAGAGGCTCATCATTAGGATTTATGCAAAAATGCACTGCCTACACATATGCTAAATGCAATCGTGATCCCTACGAAAATGACTTAAATTAATTTAGTTTTAGTTGTTTATTTCATTTGTTTTGTTTGTTTTGCTCGAGGACTAGCAAAATATAGGTTTGGGGGTATGATGAGCGGAAAATATATCATTTTATTAGTTTCTTGGGTTTGATGAACGTTTTGATGTGTTTTAGTTTATTTTGCAAGATAGAATAAAATCGAGACTTAATGGAATCAATCGGGACTAAATGTGGAATAAATAAGGGCAAAAACTGGACTTGACATTTGGATTTTGGAGGTTGAAAACTTGAAATGGCTTTCTAACAAAGTACAATTTCGGAAACATTAACTTTGCGAAATGTTCGTATTTTGGTCATAACCTCTTACTCCGATATCGGTCTGAGGTGATTCAAGTTCCAGATTAAACAAGACTCAAAGATCTACAACTTTGACGTTTATCATAATTATGAATTCTAAAGATTTCATGACCGAAATTGATAAATAATCTGGAAGTGTGTTATATGTAATTATTAAAGTCATTATCAAAAACAAAACAAAAAATGGAAAATGACAATTTACAATTTACAATTGTCAAACTTCCACCAAACATGCTTGCATGTTTGGTGGAGGATTTGGTGCCAGTTTGGTGGCATTTTTGGTGGAACAATGGTGGAGAAATTGGTGGAAGCCTTTATATTTGCCTATAAATACCAAGCCATTTCATTTGTAAATTTCATACTTTCCTTGAGGTTTCTATTAAGGAACTTGAGGATTGTATCTTGGGGTTTATTTCTATATTTTAATTATGTATTTTTATTTTTAGTAGTCATAATATTTTTTTTATTTTTATTTTTCTTTTAGCTTTAGTAATTAATTTCCGCTGGGGGAAGAGTGAAACGTTTAATATGATAAGGTAGATTAATCTCACTTATTTTAAAATATGGAAATTGTAATTTAATAGTGTGGATTAAAGTTGATATCGCCTTAATGACTAGTTTTATTTATTTGACATAATATGACACCGCCTATATGGTCGGTCTTAGGTGAGAGATGATTACCGCCCATATGGTTGGTTTATGGACAAATAATAACATCGCCTTTATGGCTGTTTTGACTTAATTAGATAACACTGACAATTGCTATATTATAATAAAGTGAGATTTCTACATTTGAAATATTAAAGGTGGATCCCCTAACCCCAGCATTTTATTTTTATTTTAGGTAAGTGATGAAGCACAATACTCACGAGTTTAATAATTGATTTTCTTTATATATGTGTGATGATTTGGTTTGTTTATTGATTCTTAAGCTTAATGCTTCTTGTTGCCTGATCACCAATAAGATTGATGTGGTAAACTTAAAATGAACTTGGAAAAGGGATTTTAGGTTTCGGCCTTAGATTCAATAGCTCACGATCTCACATTAGAGATTTCCTTTCAGTATAGGAATATATATGTCGGGCGTGGGTAGCTACAATTGGAACTTGACCTTAAGGAATTCGAGTAACTTAGTTGACATAGGAATATAGTTAATTGGGTTACTTTGGGTGTTTGCATCTGACCATCGGAAGAGGCGTTTGCATATCTTCGTGTTCCATGTTAACAACTGATTTATTACATATATATAAGAGAATCAATTCATCATTAGAATAATATTGTGTGGAATCACAACCCTAGATGTTTGTGTCATTTGTTTATTTTATTTTGTATTTTCTTTGGTGTTTTTATTTATTTAGCAAATCCACATTCAACCAACCATTCAGCAATCATTCTCTTCTCACCCCAATTAGATACATGTAAATAAAAATATAATCAATAATTAATAACAACAGTAGAAATTAAGTCCTTGTGGGATCAATATTTTTATACTACTTAAGCGATACGTGCGCTTGTGTAACGTGTGTGGTTTCATCGATCAAGTTTTTGGCGCCATTGCCGGGGACTTATTTTTCTTGCGTTATTAATTTTGAAGCTATCTATTTTACTTGTATCTAATTTTTTTTATTTTTATCTGTAATTTTTTTTATTTCTTCTTTTATTTTTCAGGTGGTTGAAATGGAATATTATTGGGCATTGGAAGAATTACTAGTTTTACAAAGAGAAGTTACACCCCAAATCAGGGAGCAGCAGTCCGGTTTTTTAGGCCTGTTGTCCAGCCCAACAACTATCCATGGATGTCAGAAAGAAATAACCAAAATTTTTCTCAATGATCAGATATGTGAGATATGTGATGGTAACCACCCTAGCAATCATTGCTCTTACAACTACAATTCAGGGTGGCAGAACTATCAGAATCCTTCATGGTATGATGAACCATCATATTTCAATAAACCATATTCTCCATCTTATCCACCATCCACCTACGATCTTCATCAAGAACCAGAACCATCGGATGAAGATCAGGTGATTGACATGTTCAAAGATTGGATCAAGAAACAAGAAGAAAAGTGGGATGTAATGATAGAAATATTTCAGAATCAAGTGATATCCATACAAAGAATGACAGATCAAATGAGACAATTAATAGAAAACCAGAGCTACATACCTCACAAAACATTTTCAGATGACACTGACGAAGCCTTCGAGTACCAAACATTTCATGATGACACTTTAATAGAGGAAAATGCTGAGCAGTATCAAGAATCTAAGGTATTAGTTCAGAAGCCCGGACAGGCAAAATCTCAATTTGATATTGATTATTCATCGGTCTCTGAGGAGGAATAAGTAGCAGAGATGTATGTACCAACTACAACCAACAAGTGAGGATGAAACTTATATCCTCAAAATGAAGATCTTGGAGCATGCATTTCGCAGATGTTTGATGAAGCGCTGAACGAGTAAATGCTAAATTTCATATGTGACGAATTAGTGGAGCAAGATGTAGAGCAAAAATATGAGCAAATGTCTGACCATATTGAAGATCTCATGACTTCAGGATAAACATCTTTGTATTGGGGAATACAAATCAAAGACACCGCCCATAAGCTTGACAGAATGGCACTCCCATTCAAAGTCAAGCGCCATACGAGACCTCCTGATTTTCTTTCTTTCCTTTCAAGAACCACTAGAGCGACAAAGTTTAAAAATATGGCTCGAGCACCAAGTTAGAAAAAAAAAATTTGGCCACCTCATTGTTGTAAGAGACCCTTCAAAAGTAACGGTCATGAGATTGTCTTTAATTGGACGTCCAAAACCATGTTGAAGCCTCCTTAACGGATGGACTTCAGTCACGTCTAACTCAAGATGAAAAATTTAGTGCTAACATGGAGGCAACCCATGCAAAAATTTTATTTTATTTTTATTTTTGTATTTTGTGTATACATGTTGTAGAATTTTTAATTTTGTGTGTTATTTCTGTAGGGAAAAACATAAACGGAGTATTTAAGGCAGAGCAAGACATGAGGAATGGTGTTTGACAATCACAAAGATGAGATTTAATTCATTAGTGATGGCTGAGTAAGGAATGGATTTTTGAGACACATCCTAATGGATTTATATACCAAGCGAGTCGCGTATTGCGAACACAATTCTGTTGCCTTAATAATTGCTTTGATTTGCTTTTCTGTTGTGATTTCCATTATTTTTGCCGACAAGATCTATACTTTTTGACTTTCATAATTTATTTTAACGTTCACCTAATAATTGTCATTTGGCAGATACTAGTGCTATTATTTTTTAGGATCAATAAATCCAGCTCGTCATTCCTTTCTTCGACATATCTAGATAAAAATTCAGATAAAATAAAAATGGAAACTACTTCCAAACGACGAGTTACTCATATCTGTGTGTTTTATGGATCTAACTCTAGGTCCAAACCAGAATTAATGGAGGCTACAAAAGAATTAGGGAGAGTTACTGCAAAACGAAACATGCCCTTAGTATATGGCGGTGGAAATCTTGGATTAATGAGATGTGTTTCAAAAGCCGTGCAAAAAGGTGGCAGCCATGTTTTGGGAATCATTCCAAAACCATTAGCAGATACAAACCCATCGGAGACTCAAATGGAGAGGAATGCATTATATCAAACATGTCTGAACAACTTATTGAAATAGTCAATCACGCTGACGCTTTCATTGCTTTACCAGGTGGTCTAGGTACGTTGGAAGAAATATTCACAGTTGCATCATAGGCAAACTTGAATATCCACCAGAAACCCATTGGACTATTTAATGTGGATGGATTTTTCAATTTTCTTTTTGTATTTCTTGCATATGCTAACAAACTTGGGTTCATCTCGAAACCGGTAAAAGACATATTCCTAACTGCGAGAAAAGCCGATGAATTAAATGACCAACTTTTAGCACATGAACCAAAACTTAACCCCATTGTTTCCAAGAACTGGTTTGATAGCGATCGTGGCAAGAAGCGTAAATTGGAATCGGTAATTTTGTATAGCTGCAATTGTCAAATCCGTGCTAACCAGATGATATCTTCTAACCCTTCTTTTTCAGACATTGGTGACAATATCTCAATTAGGTTTGGGGGGGGATATTTGACTTGCTTGTTTTTATTTGTTTTGTTTTGTTATTATTTTGTGTAAATTTGATTTTTTTTTCTGTCTAAAATTTTTGACTAACCAGGTGGAATTGTGTTTGAGATAGCTGTGTAAGGAATTTCCACACCTGAGACGTATCTCAACCTATTTCGTAACAAGTTAATTTTTGTTTATTTCCTCTTAATTATTTAAATTTGTGAATTCTCCATAATACTGATTAAAGTGTTTCTTCATATGCTCAGTTGACAGGTATTATCAATATGCATGGTAACATACGGACATGAGTTATAAGTGACAAGTTTGTAATATTCAGTGCTCTAGTTTATTGGAGGAAGCATTTAAAAGCATTGGAATAAAAAATTGTGTATATAAATAATTAACCATGCTTTTACTTAGTAACCGGACATCTTGCCTCAGTATGCAGTGATTGTTCGCGTCAAACGGAAAAGCTTGAGTTAATAATAATAAAGTTTCTACTTAGTTACCGAGAATCTTGCCTCAGTAAGTAGAGATTTTTCACGTCAAACGATATAACTTTTAAACATCTGAGATCCGAGTAATTATGTTTGTAGGGGTGTTGTGGGAACACAGGAACTGGACGACGCATGCTGTCCCGGGCTCGCGGCCCGGTCGGGAATACGGAGTAGCCACGAGGGACTAAACCGGAGAATAATGGAGTCGCCACCCGGTGTGAACCGGGAAGATGAGATTTAAGGCCGCACTCACCCCTCGCAAGGGAAGACCTCAAACCGTTGGGTTCGGAATGGTCCCTTACTTATGTCACTTGTAATGAAAGGATTTGTGTAATAATTTAATCAAGCTTAAGTAACACTTATTTCCAAGAGTATCATGCTTCTAAATCCATATGCACGAAAATAAAACTTACATCTAAATTTTCATATATTTCACATCTAAGATTGCATGCTTGAAAGTACATCAAAGTAGCAACGAACATACAACTTCATTGGCATATTGTATTCATGGAAACACAAGCACACACCAACCACACAAGCACATATAAAGGTTAATCAAATAATAGTGAACATGTGATTTCATAGACATATCATAAACAAATAGCCATTACATGTCCATGCACAAATAAAAGAGCCAACTTAGTACATAATGCAAAAAGACACTTAAGGATGTAATTAGGCATTAAAGTAAGATACTATAACGTGGTGCAAAAGAAGATAACTAATGTGGACACAAACATACATGTGAGCACTTTTCCAAGTGGTACGTGGAATTGTATCCCAAGTACAGACCGCACTACCGTCCATTCGGAATCGGCTACGGAATTTATGTCTAGGTTTCCATCCGATATACCACAAGAAATAATACTCAAATGCTATCATGACATGGATATATAAATTATACTACATTAAGCCAAGACTAAGGTAAATGATGCATCCAATATATGAAAGGCGCGGCGAATATCGTGGTAAAGGTAGCCTTTTAGGCTTTTTCTTCCCCCAAATGGAGAACCTTTTAAGTCCAACACAATAAGCCCATGCGCTTTCCATTACAATGCGTACAAAGATAAAGACAACTATATGAGACTTCGTATACCCGATTGAACACATCTTATATTCAACCGAATATATATCAACCGGCGCGGCAAAGTATCGTGGTAAAGGATTTTAACCCCTCCAAATAGGGGACCTTTAATCCGACTTACTAAGCCCATGCGCTCGATTGCATCATGCATACAAAGAATAAAGACAATAATATCAAAATTTGTGTGCCCGATTGAACATATCTTACTTTCAACCGAACACACATCAACCGGCGCGGAAAAGCATCGTGGTAAAAGGATTTTAACCCCTCCAAATAGGGGACCTTTAATCCGACTTACTAAGCCCATGCGCTCGATTGCATCATGACATAAACAAAAAACATGCGGAAATTAAAAGACGGAATAATAAAGTGCGAATAATCAAAATAACATAAAGCGAAATACGCGCCGTTTACTCAAGGGGTACGTGGAGTTGTATCCAAAGTACAGACCGCACTACCGTCCATTCGGAATCGGCTACAGAATTTATGTCTGGGTTTCCATCCTATATACCACGAGAGATGACGTATTTTCCGTTTTAATCAATGGCCACAACACACATCACATGCAAACAATATTCAATAAATAATTAAAACACAATTAAAAGAATCAATAAAAATCAAATAAATAATAAAAAGAAAACAAGTGTGAAAGGTACCGTCAGGTCTAACCTTTTAAGTCGTCTTCCGGACTCGCGTTTACAACCGTCAGAAGGGCTATCACTCCGCAACTTTTCTGGTTCACTTGTTTAACGTCTTAATTCACCGTTTCACCATTTTGATCGCTGTTTTAACTCCGTTTGCTGCTGTTTTCTTGATGTATTTTCAGGTCACTGTTTTTGTACATCAGGGGACTGTTTTGGCTCGATTTTGGGGACTGTTTTGTGCAGTTTTTGATGCAGTTTTGGACTATTTTTACCCTTCACGGTTTTAGGGCAGTTTGTGGGGCTGTTTTCAGTGGGTTCTATGGCAGTTTGGGGCTCGGTTTTGGGACAAGGGGATTTGTTGTGCTTACATGTTAGGGCAGTGAGTGCGTCTGTGGAAGTGGGCTGAATGATGAGGGCTGTTTTAAGGCAGATTTGTGACGTGTTTTAGAGGTAATTTCAGGGGAGATATGCGGCTGTTTTGGGCAGAATTCTATGCAGTTTGTGGTTTGGTCAGAGGGCGTTTGTGGCTTGGTCAGAGGGCGAAGGCGTGGATTGTTTGAAACTGGGCAGTGGCGAAGGCGTGAGGGGAAGTGGGCTGAATGGTGAGGGCTAAGCAGTTAGACGTGGCTCATGAAGGGTTTCGCATATGGCTGATTTGGCGTGATGAAGGCAGTGCACTTGGTGCGTGAATGGATGATGGAATGCGTGAGTGTAGTGAAAGATAGGTGGCGTTATGGGGTGGCAGGGTTGTTACGTGAAGTGTGAACGTGAATTGGCTTAGGGTTTATTTGGCTGGGAGAGATGAGAGATGCATGGTGCCGAGAGACTTAGGAGAGGGATCTAGGTTTATGTTTGTGAGGGATGCATGTAGGTTAGGGTTTATTTCTTTTCTGTTTATGTAATTGCCGTGTATTGGTGAATGGGAGGGGAGAGGGACGTGAATTATGAGAGATTCCAGAGGAGGGGTGGCTAGGTTAGGTCATGTTTATATAGAAGAGGGCTAGGGTTTTCTCCTTGTCTCACAAGGAAATGATTTTGGTACTCAATTAGGATTTCTAAGAAAGGTATACACAAGATTTAGGGGGGACAAATTATTTTAAATTAGGAAGGTGATATCTTTAATTGGTGTTGATTAGACATTTAATTTGTTAGATTAGGAAGTCAATATTTTAGATTGGTATATAATTTTATTTAGTTAGGAATAATTATATTTGATTAGTTTAAATTAGGCATATACTTATTTTATGTTTGGTAAATATTTTATTTATTTATTTAATTTAATTAATATTTTATTTAGTTAATGTTTTAATTTAATTAATAATTATTTAATTTGGGTGTGTATTAGGGGGCTATGGGCGTGTGGGCCTTGGTTAGGTGGGTGGGCTTGGCTAGGTGTTTTGATGTATTTTAATTTGGAAGTGAATTATTTAATTTTGGTATTTAATTTTAATTTAGTTATTAAACTTTCAATTTTAATTTAATTAATTGGTTTCGTTTTAACTTTAATTTAATTTCAATTGGTTTTAATTAAAATTTGTGACATGTGTTTTAAATGTTTTAATTATTTTTAATTTGTGACATGTGTTTTAACACAGAGGTCCAACAAGCGAACCCGAAGCTAATCCAGCGAATAAGAACTAACAAAATGCCGGTTCCCTTACGACGATCGTTTCCCGCAACTTCCTCGACTAAAAAGTAGTGCCTCCAACTGAGACTCATCATCGGGTTTCACATGCAAAAATACAATGCCTACAGTCGCCCCCACTTTGATGGGACTTGTGCAGTGTGTGACAGTGACAATCCTATCAAAGTACATGCAATGCATTTTCACTTACCTGGGTCGCCAGCTGTCTCCTGGTTTGCCTGCTGTGGACCTCGATCCTGGGACGCGTCCCCAAAACTGCTGACAATGTGGGCCTCGCCCTCAAGCTGATATGGGCTTCGCCCCCCCCAAGCTGATATGGTATGGAGCCTCGCTCCCAAGCCGATATGGTCCTCGCCCCCAAGCTGAAATGATGTGGGGCCTCGCCCCCAAGCTGGCATGGGCCTCGCCCTAAGATTCATTCCTGGATTCATTCCAAAATTCTGACGGTGCGGGCTAGGATTCACTCTAAAAAAACTGATGATGTGGGCCTCGGCCTTAGGATTCATTCCTAGATTCCTTCCTGGATTCATTCCTAAACTCTGATGGTGTGGGCCCCGACCCTATGATTCATTCCTGGATTCATTCCAAAATTCTAACAATGTGGGCCTCGGCCCTGGGATTCATTCCAAAACTCTACTGATGTGGGCCTCGGCCTTGGGATTCACCCCGGATTCCTTCCAAAATTCTGCTGACGTGGGCCTCGACCCTGGGATCCATTCCCGGATTCATTCCAAAATTCTGAGAGATTCATTCCTTGGATTCGTTCCAATATTCTGAGAGATTCGTTCCAAATTCTGAGAGATTCATTCCCCGGATTCGTTCCAAATTCTGAGAGATTCATTCCCTGGATTCGTTCCAAATTCTGATAGATTCATTCCCTGGATTCATTCCAAATTCTAAGAGATTCATTCTTTGGATTCATTCCAAATTCTTGAGAGATTCATTCTCTGGATTCGTTCCAAAATTCTGAGAGATTCATTCCAAATTCTAAGAGATTCATTCCTTGGATTCATTCCAAATTCTTGAGAGATTCATTCTCTGGATTTGTTCCAAAATTCTGAGAGATTCATTCCCCGGATTCCTTCCAAACTCTGAGAGATTCATTCCCTGGATTCATTCCAAATTCTAAGAGATTCATTCCTTGGATTCATTCCAAATTCTTGAGAGATTCACTCTCTGGATTCGTTCCAAAATTCTGAGAGATTTATTCCCCAGATTCCTTCCAAACTCTGAGAGATTCATTCCGAATTCTGAGAGATTCATTCCCTGGATTCGCTCCAAATTCTGAGAGATTCATTCCCTGGATTCATTCCAAATTCTGAGAGATTCATTCCCTGGATTCGTTCCTGAAACTGTACTGTTGCTGTTTCTGACTAGCTTGCCTTTGCTGCTTTCTCTCTTTCTTTCTTTGAAACCTGTTAATATAAAACAAAACAAACACAAAAAGGATGCAAAATGTGTTACGTGTATGCATGTATGCATGAGTTTCCTATCCCGTTGGGTTAGGTCTTCGGTCAATTCCCTTAGTGACAGCTCAGTCTTATCTTCCTTAGGCAAAGTACTGCTTCAATCTGTCTACACTAATTGGTTATGTGAACTCATTTCCTTTCCAGGTCTAACAGTCTCACTGTCTTCATTTCCCAATTTCTGAATGGCCAACTTATCTTTTCTGCTTGCTTCTTCTGAGGATTCCCTACGTTCTGAGTATCATAGTACCAAGATTGAATGCTTTTGTCACATGCACTCATGTTGCAAGTTGAGAAGTGGAGATTCAGGCAAGTAAGCGAAATGAACTTCTTTATTATTGTTGAGAAAAGGTTCGAACAAGTAAACAAAATCATTGTCTTTATTAAAAATGCAAGAGAAACTTGGAGAAACAGCAGTGCCTTCTTCCTCAGCCTCTGGTTCTTCATTGTTATTATCATTTATCCCCATGTGAGAAGCTTGGTGGTTGAGGGTTTGGAGGACAAAGGTTTCAGGCAAGCCAAAGTTGATCATGGTGGTGGGAAAGAGTGGTAATTTGGTAGAGGATTAATGTGTGTGCTGGGTTACTCTCTTTCTGGGTCAGGTATTTTGTGGGTGTCAATCAGGTCTTGGATCTCATGCCTAAGGCGGGGGCAGTTGTCAGTTTCGTGACCCTTTTGCTGGTGAAAATAACAGAATAAGTTCAAGTCAAGGTAGTGCGGCACAGGTCTGGGGAGTGGTTTAGGTTCCAAGGGTTTCAGGAACCCTTGCATCTTCAATTTCTCAAACACCTTTGATAGAGGTCTACCCAAGTTGGAGAAACGTCTGTTCCTGATGGCAGTGACCTCAGCACTGGAAGACTTGGCTTCAGGATGTCCCCCAAAATTCCTTCTATTCTGGCCATAAAACTTATTATTCTCGGCCTTCTCTTCTTCAATATCTATAACTGTCTCCCTCAACTGTCGGAAATCAGCAATCATTGAAGTCATCCTCCTCAGCTTATTATAAATAAAGGGCTTAGTACATTTGATGATCATTTTGATTTGGTCTTTCTCAGAGGGCCGAGTCTGCATCTTCAAAAGTTGGCTTCTCCAGCGGTCTACATACTCCTTGAAGCTTTCTTCCGGCTTCTGCTTAGTGTTCTCCAAATCACGGAGTGACAAGTCAATCTCTAAGTCTGTAACATACTGCTTCAGAAAAGCATCAGCTAGTTCCCTCCAATCTTCCTTAATATTCTTCTCAATGCTATGATACCAAACCACAGGTGCCCCCTCGAGTGACATCCCAAACATCTTTTGGACTTGGCGCTGTGATAGGCCCATTGAACTAATGACTGAGACATATTGCTGCAGATGGACCCTCGGGTCTCCATTCCCATTAAACTTGGCCATGTCGGGCATTTTAAACTGAGCTGGCAGCTGTTCTCCGAAGGTCATTGCCTCATAATCTAACAACTCCTCATGTTTAACCCTCATTTTGCGGGTAACTGTTTCAACCTGATCCCGAAGCTTTTGAAATTCTGCCCGAGACCCAATCACTCTGCCTGTTGCATACTCTGCCATGTCAACATCAAAACCCCCAACCCATTTGGAGGCTCCTCGCGCCTCACATTCTCAGAATTTCCCCCAGCACGGGGCACAGCCATATTTGTCATGGTAGTAGTCAAGGCTTGCAATTGTTCAGTAATCTTGGCGAAACCATTCTCCAACTGATCTATCCGGGATACCTCATTATCGGATGTACTCATATCTGTTACCCATCTTTTAGTGAGTATTCTCTCTTCCCTAACCCAACGGGAATCTTTGATGTCGTTTATAAACATAGAAGGTGTTAACATGACATATGTATGTATGAGGTGCGTGAGATGCATGTAACATATATAACATATTGAATCAACTAAAATCTTCAAACAAATCAGCTCATTATCATTTTAGAAGCTTCTGGGCTAACTGTCATATGAGTGAACCCGTCCCAGTTTAAATGGCCCAACGAGTTCACATCTCATGGCAAGGAGCCCAACTAAATCCAAATGGTAATGTTCTGAACACAAGCACAAAGTGGCCCATCAACACTTAGAAGCCTTTGGCCCAATTGTCATAAAATACGTTCTTGTCCCAGTTTAAATGGCCCAACAAGCCCATATCTCATGACAAATGGTCCAAATGGATCCAAACGATGATGTTCCCAAACACAAGCATAAAAGAAAGATAATGCAAACATAGAGTAATAATTTCTACAGAATGGCCCATCAACATTTCAGAGGCTTTGGGCCCAATGGTCATAAGGTATGAACTCGCCCCAGTTTAAATGGCCCAGTAAGTTCGCATTTCTGACAATAGTCCAACTGCATCCAAATGAGGATGGTCCACAAGCACATACTCAAGGAAATAATTGTTACTTTAACCATACAACCCCGGTCTATGGGTGGGTTTACGAGAGTGTAGACAAAGGCTCTCACGGCGAAGGGTGGCCCACAACTAGGTCTCCCCAATCAAGGGTTCGAGCGACCAAGTGAGCGCACCTTTTTTTATACACTAAGGTACGTGCCAATGAGCTATGGTGTGTGACTGACTGTCAAATGGATTTCCCGTTGTAGATTCCCCAGAGGGAAGGTGGAGCGTGGCTCACTTAAATACCCAAGCCTCTTAGGCTCTTATCGCTTGGTGTCAGGAATAAACAACGAGTCCTCCAAATTAGTCAATCACAATAGGCTATGAGTAGATGGCTATCTAGGTGCCTTCACAACTTTTCCTTCTAGAAAGGTAAGGAGTGAAGGAAGACACCAAACCATTACCTAGCCTCAAAATGCCTTTGATTAAACCCCCATTTCATCCACTATAGACACGGTCAATTAGAACATAAATCCAAACATTACAAGACAATATTTCGGGGCCGATTCTCTATCCCCAGTGGAGTCGCCAGACTGTGGGAACACAGGAACTGGACGACGCATGCTGTCCCAGACTCGCGGCCCGGTCGGGAGTACGGAGTAGCCACAAGGGACTAAACCGGAGAATAATGGAGTCGCCACCCGGTGTGAACCGGGAAAATGAGATTTAAGGCCGCACTCACCCCTCGCAAGGGAAGACCTCAAACCGTTGGGTTCAGAATGGTCCCTTACTTATGTCACTTGTAATGAAAGGATTTGTGTAATAATTTAATCAAGCTTAAGTAACACTTATTTCCAAGAGTATCATGCTTCTAAATCCATATGCACGAAAATAAAACTTACACTTAAATTTGCATATATTTCACATCTAAGATTGCATGCTTGAAAGTACATCAAAGTAGCAACGAACATACAACTTCATTGGCATATTGTATTCATGGAAACACAAGCACACACCAACCACACAAGAACACATAAAGGTGAATCAAATAATAGTGAACATGTGATTTCATAGACATATCATAAACAAATAGCCGTTACATGTCCATGCACAAATAATAGAGCCAACTTAGTACATAATGTAAAAAGACACTTAAGGATGTAATTAGGCATTAAAGTAAGAATACTATGACGTGGTGCAAAAGAAGATAACTAATGTGGACACAAACATACATGTGAGCACTTTTCCAAGTGGTACATGGAATTGTATCCCAAGTACATACCGCACTACCGTCCATTCAGAATCGGCTACGGAATTTATGTCTGGGTTTCCATCCGATATACCACAAGAAATAATACTCAAATGCTATCATGATATGGATATATGAATTATACTACATTAAGCCAAGACTAAGGTAAATGATGCATCCAATATATCATCATGAAACACACAAAGAAAATCATAAAATCCATCAACGTTGTACAGTCCAAGTGGAATCTGGTGTATGTTTAGGTTCGCCCAATATAGCACTATAAAAATTTCCTCCAATGTGCCCAAGCCACCTGGCAAAGCGATAAAAGTATCGGCACGGTTAATCATTTCTACCAATCGTTCAGACATACCTGGCACAATCAATTCATCTCCATTTGATGGTTCAATAAGATTTGCCTCTGCCTAGGGTTTTGGGATGATTCCCAAAACGTGACTGCCTCATTCTTGTACAGCCTTTGAAACGATCTCTATTAGTCCAAGATTTCCTCCGCCATATATTAATTGCATATTCCTTGCAGCTAAGACTCGACCCAATTCCTGTGCTGCTTCTATGTATTGTGGCTTAACACCAACACTATTTCCGCAAAACACACAGATGTTTTCAACTCGTCTTCTTGAAGTGGCTTCCATGTTATACTCTGGATGTCTTCAAAAGTGCAATGATGAGTTGAATTTATAGTACCTGAAAAAGGGTGAGTAATAATAGCACTAGTATCTTCCATAGGACGTTTGTTAGCTAAACAACAAAAGAAATCGTGAAATGTCAAAAAGTTTGGATCCTGTCTACGAAAATAAAGATAATTACAACAGAAAAGTGAATCAAAGCAAGAAATAAGACAACAGAATTGTGTATGCAATACGCCATTCGCTTAGTATAAATTCATTAGGATGCGTCTCAAGAATCCATTCCTTACTCAGCCATCGCTAATGAATTATCTCTTATCTTTGCCAAACACCATTCCTTCTGTCTTATGCTTTGGTTGAGCTTTTCCCTACAAAAATAACACACAAAATTAAAACTCTACAACATATATACACAAAATATAAAAACAAAAATTACAACAAATTGCATGGGTTGCCTCCCTGCTAGCGCTAAATTTTTCGTCTTCAGCCAGACGTAACTGGAATCCATCTGTCAAGGAGGTTTCAGCGTCGTTTTGGATGTCCGATTAAAGACAATCCCGTGAACATTGCTTTTGAAGGGTCTCTTCCAACGGTAAAGTGGCAAAAAGAATTTTGTCATATTTTGTGCTTGTGCCATCTTTTTAACCTTTGTTGCTCCAATAATTCCTGAAAAGAAAGAAAGAAAATCAGGAGGTCTTCTATGGTGCTTGACCTTGAATGGAAGTTCAATTCTATCAAGCTTCCGGGTGATATCTTTGATTTGTACTCCCCGATACAGCGATGTTTCTCCTGAATGTTCTGGATCTTTAATAAGTTCAGACATTTGCTCCTCCATTTGCACTGTTTCTTGCTCCACCTTTTCTTCACAGATGAATTTTAAAATTTACGTATTCAATTCTTCATCTGTCATCTCTGAAATGCATGCTTCATAAGTGTCAATCTGAGGATGTAAAGTGATGTCTATTTTTAGGTCTTCATCCTCTGATCTGAGTGAAATGATTGGCTCAGGTAGATCTTCTTCAAACATTTGTGCAATGGAAGCTCCAAGTTTATATAATAATTTAATCAGGCTTAAGTAACACTTATTTCTAAGAATATCATGCTTCTAAATTCACATACATACATCAACAAGTTCATCTAAATTTATATGTAACACATATTCGAATTTGCATACAGCCTATTTGCATGTAATCTATGTCTCAATTTGCATACATAAGGTTTATCATACGGCAAGCATACAAGTTAATGAACGCATTGGTGGACACAGAAGCGCAAACAAATAGCATTCTTACTAGCATGCATATTAAGAAAAGATATTTAAGCGCATAATAGAAATAGACAACTAGAGAGATAATACAAATGCATAACGTAAAAGAGGGGAACTATGTGCTAAGATGGACATGTCATAATGTGATGCAAGAGGATCTGTTTACCGTGGGCGTTCGTGCAGCGTTCGTATACGCGTTCGAACGGTAAACAGAAGGTTCTCGTTCGAGTAGCGTTCGTAAACGCGTTCGAACAGAAATGAAACAGAATGCTCACATTCGTATGGCGTTTGTTAACGCGTTCGAACAGAAATGAAACAGAATGCTCACGTTCGTATGGCGTTCGTGAACGCGTTCGAACAGAGATGAGACCTGATGCATGATAAGGCAAAAATGCATGCGCGTTCGAGTTGTGTTCGTAAACGCGTTCGAACGGGAATAGACCTGATGCATGAAATGAGACACAATACATAAATAGCAAATAGTACAATGCGAGGCCCGGCGAAGCATCGTGGTAAAGGATTTTAACCTCTTCAATTAGAGGACCTCTTATCGCACTTACTAAGCCCATGCGCTCGATCGCATCATGCATACAAACATAAAGACAATCATATCAAACTAAGTATGCTCGATTGAACACATCTTACATCCAACCGAACACACATCAACCGGCGCGGCAAATCATCGTGGTAAAGGGCTTTAACCCCTCCCCATAGGGGATCTTTCATTCCACTTACTAAGCCCATGCGCTCGATTGAGTCATGCATACAAAGAATTAAACACAATAATATCAAACTTAGTATGCCCGATTGAACGTATCTTACATCCAACCGAACACACATCAACCGGCGCAGCAAAGCATCGTGGTAAAGGGCTTTAACCCCTCCCCATAGGGGATCTTTCATTCCACTTACTAAGCCCATGCGCTTGATTGAACCATGCATAAATAAGCAACATGCAGAATTCAAGTGACAAAAAATAAATAAACCAAAACAACACAAAACAAAAAAGGGTGCCGTTTACTCAAGCGGTACGTGGAGTTGTATCCCAAGTACAGACCGCACTACCGTCCATTCGGATTCGGCTACGGAATTTACGTCTGGGTTTCCATCCTATATACCACAAGAGACGACACTCTTCCATTCATCCAATACCCACAACACACGTCATACACAAACAAGATTTAACAAATAAGTAAAATACAATCAAAATAAATAACAAAAATCAAATAAAGATGAGTGTGAAAAGTACCCTCAGGTCTAACCTTTTAAATCACCTCTCGGATGTACGGCACACGGTCTTCGGAAGGGTGGATGCTCCACAACTCTTTCGGTTCACTGGTTCACTGCTCTCGTTCGTTGTCTCTCTGTTTGGAGTCGTCGTTCTCCGTCTTTTGCTGCTGCTTTTGACTCCGATTTGCTACTGTTCAGCCTCTGTTTTTGCTGCTCACTGTTCAGGTCACCTGTTTTGACGTTTCAACGGATTGTTCCGAGTTTTTGTGTGGGTTTTTAGTGTAGTCTTGTGTGATTTATTTTAAGGATTATGAATGCAGTTTTTATGTTATTACTTTAAGGTTTTTTAGGGAATGTTTTAAGTGTGTTTTACTGTTGTTTTAGGGGTTAAATTACTGCTGTTTGGGCGTGTAAAACAGTGTAGTTTTATGTTCACTGCAGTTCAGTTTTTAGTTATAATTTTTAGTGATGGAGGGCTGCTGTATAGGGTTGGTTTCGGTGGCTTTAGGAAGATATAAAGGCTTGTTTATTATCGGTTATGGAGGGGTTAAGGAGGGTGATGTATTCGTCTATGGAATGGAGGAGATGAAAAGAATATTTTTTTGTTACTTATTCTTGTGATTGGCGTGAATGGAGAGTTTGGAGAGGGGGTTGGAAATTCTTCTCTTCTTTTATTTCTGTGATGGGCGTGAACTAGGGCTGATCGGTTTGTGAAGGTGCTTTTAATGTGAAGGCTTGGGGTTATTTTCTTTTCTCTTGTGATTTGTGTGAGTTGTGTGTCTATTATGTGTATGAGCTAGAGGAGTGCATGTCTTGGTTAGAGGTTGTTTATATAGAGAAGGGTTAGGGTTTCACCTTGTCTCACAAGGAAGGGATTTGGTGCATTAAAGGGAGGATTTGATTTGGTGTTGGACAAGGAAAGGATTAGATTGAGGGGGGACAAATCTTGGCTAGATTAGGAATACAATATCTTTAATTGGTTATGATTGATTTTAATTAGGCATGACATCTTTTTAATTTAGTATGTGATTTGTTTAGTTAGGAAGTTAATATATTTGATTTATCTTCATTAGGTATGATTATATTTTGTGTTTTATTTAATTGGTAAATGGTTTAGATATTTTATTTAATATTTAATGTTTAATTTAATTAAATTGGGATGTGTTTTATGGGCTTTGGGGAGCTAATTGGGCTGGGGTGCGAGGCTAGCAGCAAAACCAGAAACACCGACGCCGTTCGAACGCTTCCTAGAACGCGACACGAACGCCCGCAATCTGTTTGGCGTTCGAATGTATACATGAACGCAGCACGAACGAAAACAGTGAACCTTATTTATTCTGAATTTCCCCTTCCGATATCCGTTTCCCGCGGCTTCCGTGACTCAAAAGGTAGTGCCTCCAAATGAGACTCATCATCGGGTTTCACATGCAAAAATACAATGCCTACAATACCATTTCCGCTGACCGGGGCACTGATCCAACCCTAGGGGTTCTACAACTGTCCCAATAAATGTAACATGAAGACAATAAGTAAAAGAAGATTTTGGGTTGATTTATAAATATTAAAGAACTCTAAGATTTGGAATAGTCGATATTGTTTCCAATGGGGTAAATTGTAAATAACAGAGATGTGTATTCATAGATTCCCTATAGAATGTATATACTCACCCCTCTACTTAGAGCTCAATAAGGAGTAGAACCAGTGAATGAGTGCATTTGACAAATTAGGTGAACCATGAAACAGCTAGACAACCGAACCCATGAGTTCATTGGAGCATATATAAGAAGCATGAGATATAATATTTTGAAGCCATGGTGAGTCGAGCCAAATCTATAAGTTATTGTTGTATTGGAGACCCTTAAGGGAGTTAAGATACAAAACTACGAAGGGACCAGAAAGAGCGACTCTTAGAAATATGGTAGATAACTCTCAAAGAGTCGCATTGTATTTTGACAAAAGAAATAGATGGATAACAACACCTGAACTAAAAGATTTAGTAAAGATGTCATAAGCAATCGAAGTTGATAGAGTTTCCAGAAGAGTAAGAATGTAAGGAGTCCAAGGAACTGAGATAAGTAAGAAATCTATGTAGCAGAGTAAGCTTCATAAGGAAGAATGACAAGAGGGAATATAGTAGGACTCTGAGAAAAAAATAACGACTTAAAGTAGATAAGCAACAAAGACGACATGGTAGAGTATTATGGAGAGCATGACTCTAGAGAAGGTTCATAATAAGAGGTGATATCACCAATAGTCGGAAAGAGGATCAAGAGTGAAGTGAAACAGGAAACTCGAGTAGTATCTAGCAGAAGAATTTTAGTACGAAAGTCGACGCCAGATGGTAAATATGGGAATTCTAGGCTTATAAATAAGCAACAAGTACAACTACTGTATGGGTAGGTAGTGAGACTACCACCACCAGAAAAAAATCAGGACCAATCCCCACCCTCCCAACCCTCGAAAGGCAACATCAGAAAAGATAGACCTTGATAATTACCCAAAAGTATTCCCAGAAAAAAATGGATACACAGTAAAAATATGACTGAAATATAAATTCTTCAGATTTAGTACAAGAATGCGGTAAAGAGGAAGAAATTGGTGTTAAGTAAAAGGTTTAGAAGAAAGTTAGTATGTATGAGACGATTAAGAGAGAAAGTAGTAGTCAAGCAATTACGGAATACAAAAGAACCAGCGATAGACATAATCGAGGAATTGTAAGAATTGATACCCCTACGGATAGAAAGACAGAAGCATAGACCACATAAGTTCAGGTATATAATAGAGCAGGAAAGAAGAGAAATGACAACTAGTAGAATACTTGAAGATAGAAATGTGGAAGTAAGATGACACTAGAGAAGATATTAAATAAATAATATCAGAAGTACACGGGTAATAAAATAAACTTCTCATAGTTAAGCCCAGTAGTGCTACAAAATAGCAATTTCTCAGAGTTGAGATAATATTGAAAATGTCATTGAAGAAGAAACGAAAAGTATATTTACAATGACCAGAATCAAGTAGTTGGAATTGACATTAATAGTAAGAAATAATATCTTGAGAGTTAGAATATTGGGGAAACTCCGAAGATGAGCCTGGAGTATATAGATAGAGCTTGACTATAAGGTACTAGTTCCTCGGATCAGTAGAGATAAAAGAATGTAAGGGACAGAGCTATTAATGATTAAAAATCAGTAGAAAATAAATAAGATAGTTAAGCAGTAAAGTTAAGAACATTAATGTCAAGTTCAGGTTGAGCATGTAGATTTTACTAGAAATAAAGATTGTCCATAATCCTGAGCTATGGTAGAACGTGAAGAAACTTAATTGTAGGAATTATTGTCACCTCTAATAATAAGTAGGAACTGGATGAGAAGGGACGGAAGAAAGAGAGAGAAGACTTTAAGTTATACTTGATGTTGGAAGAAATAAAATCATTGGTTTAGGTACCAAGAATAATGGTGATACATTAAGAGGAATGAGTAACAGGAACCCTAACTGACATTTTAAATCAGTGTTAACATAGCAAAGAATATAAAGGGTAAAGAAATGATTCAATTAAAATGGTCATCGATATGCCCATACTAGTATAAATATATTGAATTCAGGAAATACTTTACAAGTTAAGTACGGGTACTGTAGGCACTGTATTTTTGCATATAAGTCCAGATGATGAGCCTCATATGGAGGCACTACTCTTTAAGTTGCGGAAGTCGCGGGAAACGGACGTCGGAAGGGAAAAGTCAGAAATCAATACCTTGTTGGATTTAATTCGTTTGCTTAGCCTCGGGTTTTCTTGTTGAATCTCTGTTTTAAAATTTACCCATAGACCTCATTCACCACATCCACGCCCCTATCTAAAACCATATTCTCTCTATTCTCTCTACACGGCTCTCTCCATAAATCTCTCTCTTCCCACAACCACTCGGCCCCACTCCTGGACACGCTCAGCCTCTCTCATTCTTCACGCAGTAGCCCCTTCAACCATCAACAAACCAACAAAAAAAAAATCAAAGAAGAAGCCCACGCTGCCAGCCAACACAAAAACAAAAGAAACCCTAACCATTCACGCTCATATCCTTCTCACCTCCATCATCCTTCTCTTCATTGCTCGCTAACCCTACATAAAACCCTAAACTAATAACTTCTCTCATCACCGACACAACCCCCTCATTCAATAAGCAACCAAACCGACCAAACACACAGACAACGATAACCCTAAGACCCTAAAATACACAACCCACAAGACCCTCAACCAAGAAACAACAAAGTAACCCTAAGACCTCACGTCCCTAGCAAACTGCCAATGCACGTACCTATCCAACATCAACAGCCCTTCAAATCGCGTACCTAACCAACACATATAAGCCAAATAAACCCACATATTCACATCCACTAACGACCACTCACTAGCCGAGCACCCTGCAGCCCCTAAACCCTCACTAGCTGAGCACTCTGTAGCCCCTAAACCCTCACTAGTCGAGCACACAGCAGCCCCTAAACCCTCACTAGCCGAGCACACTACAGCCCTTGAACTCCACCCAAAATGCCACAAAATCTGCCCCAGTAAAACTGCCATAGACCACCGAAAACAGTCCCTAAAATCTACCCATTTACCACCGAAATTCTGCCCTGAAATATAGCCCAAATACCACAAACATAGTAAGCAAACAGCAGCCCGAAACAGCGAGGCAACGAAGTAAATCGGAAAACTAGTAAATCGGAAAAGTTGCGGAGCACCAACCCTTCGGACAACAGCGTAACACACTTCCAAGAGGTGACTTAAGAGGTTAGACCTGATGACACCCTTTTTTATTCATTCCCGTTCTTTTTTTCTGTTATTTATTATTATTTCTTCGCATGCATATTGTAGATTCATGTGTGCTGTGGCCATGGGATGAATGATTTTATGCTATCTCTCGTGGTATATCGGATGGAAACCCGGACGTAAATTCCGTAGCCGAATCCGAATGGACGGTAGTGCGGTCTGAACTCGGGATACAATTCAACGTACCACTTGAGAAACACACATATTTCGTTTTATCCAATATGCATGATTAGGTTGTTTAGTATGTTATTTCTATGCATGATTTAGTTGCTTAGTATATTATTTTCAAGCATGATTTAGTTATTTCTTTCGCATTAGGAACCCTAAAGATATCTATTCTATGTTTATGTTTAGGTTGTTATCTATTTATGTTTTGCGTTTATCAATTTAATGTGTTCGTGAAGTTGTGTGCTTGTCGTTACTCCGACTTACTTTTATGCATGCAAAATTATAAATAGGTCTTATGCAAACTTAGGTATAGGTTGTATGCGAACTTAGATATAGGTTTTACTTTCATGTATGTGAACCTAGATGTAGGCTATTCTTGTGTATGAATGTTGCGTAGACTCGGTTAGATTATTGCAAAAATCATTTCATTACAAGTGGCATAAGTAAGGGACCATTCTGAACCCAACGATTTGAGGTCTTCCCTTGCTAGGGGTGAGTGCGGCCTTAAATCATTTTCCCAGTTCACACTGGGTGGCGACTCCATTTTATTTCTCTGGTTTAGTTCCCCCGTGGGGTACTCCGTAATCCCAACTAGGCCGCGAGCCTGGAACAGCATCGCTGATTTCTGTGTCCTACAGTCTGGCGACTCCACTGGGGATAGAGAATCGGCCCCGAAATAATATCTTGTAATGTTTATGATTTGTGCTTTTGTTAACCGTGTCTACAGTGGGTTGAAGGGGTTTAACCAAATGCATTATTAGAGCAAGGTAATGGTTTGGTGTCTTCTTTCCTTCACTACCTTTCTATAGCTGAAAGGAAAAGCTGTGAAGGCACCTAAATAATCATTTACTCGAAGCTTACTATGATGGACTAATTTGGAGTACCTATTGTTTATTCATGTCACCGAGGCGATTAGAACCTAAGAGGCTTGTGTATTTAAGAGAGTCTGCTCCACCCACCCTCTGGGGAATCTTCAATAAGAAATCTATTTGACAGTTATTCATGTATCGTCACTCGTTGGCACGTATCTTAGGGTATAAAAAAGGTGCGCTCACTTGGTCGCTCGAACCCTTGAGTGGGGAGACCTAGTTGTGGGCAATCCTTCGCCAGTGGGAGCCTTTGTCTACACTCCTATAAACCCGCATGTAAACCATAGTCATTTATCCTATAGAAGTTGCCCCTTTATGCTTTTGACAACCACATGCATCTCATGCATCTCATACATACACGCATCATGTTAACCCTGTGTCTTAAAAGCCATCATAGATATCCGTTGGGTTAGGAAAAAGAAGACTTGTCAAAGAAGTGTTTAGCAAACCTGGATGTCGGGGAAAAAGAAACCGAGAAACAGAAAACCTTATGGCAAGAATAAAAATACCATTGGGGGGCCTGCAAAAAAAAAAGAAAAAAAAGAAAAAAAAATTTGTTTTTAGTCCTTAATAGTTAGGCATAAGTCTGATGATGAAATTGTTTGCTCTAGGGAGAAATCTTAGAAACGATAAACTCTTGATGTGCTTTTATCTGATACTTTGAGTAATTGATCTATGTTAGACTCGTAAGCACTTGATTATGGTTATTAGCAGTGAAAACCTGAGTAGTTAGCAAAGTGACTAGTTGAAGAAATTGCAGGTCGGTGAATGACCGTTCGCCTAAATGTCTATCTTGATTTGCTTATGTTATGATGTGTGGTATGGTTGAAAATGAAAGAAAAGTCTCTAAAAAAAGAATTTAACCACCTATAACCGATAAGCGTGAAGCTACCCATGGGCGAGTATTAGGAGCACCATGAGGAGAAATGCTACCTTAAAGGGTAGGTGTGTTGAAAAAAAGAAAAAGAAAGAAAAAGAAAGAAAAAGAAAAGAAAAGAAGAAAAAGAAGTTCAAAATGAAAAGAAAAAGAAAGAGACAAAAGTGAAAGAAAATCATACCACATTGAGCATAGAAAAGCAACTGCAGGCATAATTGAGACATCTAGGTTGGTTTGACCCATCGATCCCATTTTTTGACAAAATCATTGAGTTGGCTTATCTGGGGATGAATCTGCAAAAGAACCTTTGCACACACACACTTTGAGTCTGGCTTAGATCATTTATTCAAAGACTTGGATTTGAGTTGCGTTGAATGTTTTGAACGTTCTCTGGTTTCAATACTGGGCATTCTTTGAGGACAATAATATGTATAACTATTGGGACTATTTGGTAGCTTGAAATATAGTATGATGATATGGAAAGCCACATCACGTGGCTCACCTTGACCTAGTGCAAACAGCGGAGAGCAGAAAGCTAAACCAAGACTGGGGGCGACCAGTCTACCACCTCGTGAATCAGGTATATAATGAGATATTGAGTCATGGGACCAAAGGAAACTGAGAAATCACCAGAAGAGAATTGACAGAAACAAACTGTAAGCAGGCCCAGGGGGCGACCAAAGACAGTTATAGGCGAAGGACACCAAGGAGCACCAGCAAGGCCTAACCCATCGGAATAGGAAATACTTCCATGCATAAATGCATACACATCACATGCACACAATTTTTGTTTTGTTTTGTTCTCAGGTTTTGAAGAAAAGGAAAAATCAGCAAAGACAATCAACACAGTTGAGAAACAAAGCCCAGTGAATAAAGCCCACAATCGACAGTTCGGGAACAAAGTCCACAGTCAACACAAGTTCGGGAATAAACCCATAATCAATTCAGTTCGGGAATAAAGCCCACAATCAACAGTTCGGGAATAAAACCCACAATCAACACAAGTTCGGGAACAAAGCCCAGGGAACAAAGCCCACTCTCACCTCAATTCGGGAACAAAGCCCACTCTCACCTCAATTCGGGAACAAAGCCCACTCTCTACACAGTTCGGGAACAAAGCCCACATTCAGTACAGCTCGGGAACAAAGCCCACAGTCAACACAGTTCGAGAATAAAGCTCAGGGAACAAAGCCCACATTCAGTACAGCTCGGGAACAAAGCCCACAGTCAATACAGCTCGGGAATAAAGCCCACTCTCTACACAGTTCGAGAACAAAGCACATGGAATAAAGTCCACTTTCAGCACAGATCGGGAACAAAGCCCACAATCAGTTCGAGAATAAAGCCCACTCTTAACACAGCTCGGGAACAAAGCCATTCTCCACACAATCGGGAACAAGACCCATAATCGGGAACAAGACCCGCAACATAATTTGGGAACAAGACCCACAATCGGGAACAAGACCCATAAACACAATTCGGGAACAAGACCCACAATTCAGGGAACAAGACCCTCAACGTAAAACGGGAACAAGAACCACAGGAACAAGACCCAAAATTCAGGGAACAATACCATTAACGCAAATCTGGAATAAGACCCATGGGAACAAGACCCACAATTCAGGGAACAAGACCATCAACTCAAATCGGGAACAAGACCAATGGGAACAAGACCCAAAATTCAGGGAACAAGACCCTCAACTCAAATCAGGAACAAAACTCGCAACTCAATTTGGGAACAAGACCCACAATCGGGAACAAGATCCACAACTCAATTTGGGAATAAGACCCACGGGAACAAGACCCACAATTCAGGGAACAAGACCCTCAACTCAAATCGGAAACAAGACCCACGTGAACAAGACCCACAATTCATGGAATAAGACCCTTAACTCAAATCGGGAACAAGACCCACGGGAACAAGACCCTCAACTAAAATCGGGAACAAGACCTACAATTCAGGGAACAAGACCCTCAACTCAAATCGGGAACAAGACCAACAAATCGGGAACAAGACCCTTATCTCAACTTAGTCATGGTTCGGGGAATGGACCACCTCACAGTAACGGTTCGGGAATGGACCACCTCACAAATGGTTGGGAATAAAGCCCAGAGGTCGACAGCACATCGCCATCACATTCAGTTCAGTTCGGTAGTGATTCCTAGATATCGCAGCATCTTGCAGGGATGAACCTTAGGGTCAAATCACCTCACCATCATATTAACTCAGATCGAAGCAACATGCAAGTCAAGTGGCAGCTGGCGAGCCAGGTAAGTAAAAATGCATTGCATAACTTTGAAAGGATTGTCATTGTCACACACTGCACAAGTCCCATCAAAGTGGGGGCGACTGTAGGCACTGTATTTTTGTATATAAGTCCCGATGATGAGCCTCATACGGAGGCACTACTCTTTAAGTTGAGGAAGTCGCGAGAAACATACGTCCGAAGGGAAAAGTCAGAAATCAATACCTTGTTGGATTTAATTTGTTTGCTTAGCCTCGGGTTTACTCGTTGAATCTCTGTTTTAAAATTTACCCATAGACCTCATTCACCACATCCACGCCCATCTCTAAAACCTTATTCTCTCTCTCATCTCTACACGACTCTCTCTCTAAATCTCTCTCCTGGACACGCTCAGCCTCTCTCATTCTTCATGCAGCAGCCCCTTCAACCATCAACAAACCAATAACAAAAATCAAAGAAGAAGCCCAAGCTGCCAGCCAACACAAAAACAAAAGAAACCCAAACCATTCACGCCTATATCCTTCTCACCTCCATCATCCTTCTCTTCACTGCTCGCTAACCCTACATAAAAACCCTAAACTAATAACTTCTCTCGTCACCGACACAGCCCCATCATTCAATAAGCATCCAAATCGACCAAACACACAGACAACAATAACCCTAAAACCCTAAAATACATAGCCCACAAGACCCTCAACCAAGAAACAACAAAGTAACCCTAAGACCTCACGTCCCTAGCAAACTGCCCATGCACGTACCTATCAAACATCAACAGCCCTTCAAATCACGTACCTAGCCAACACATATAAGCCAAATAAACCCACATATTCACGTCCACTCACGACCACTCACTAGCCGAGCACCCTGCAGCCCCTAAACCCTCATTAGCTGAGCACTCTGCAGCCCATAAACCCTCACTATCCGAGCACACTGCAGCCCTTGAACTCCACCCAAAGTACCGCAAAACCAACCCTAAAACTAAACCACCAAAAATCTGCCCCATTAAAATTGCCCTAAACCACCGAAAACAGTCCCTAAAATCTACCCATTTACCACTGAAATACTGCCCTGAAATATAGCCCAAATACCGTAAAACCATTAAGCAAACAGCAGCCCAAAACAGCGAGGCAACGGAGGAAATCGGAAAACCAGTAAATCAGAAAAGTTGCGGAGCACCAACCCTTCTGACAACCGCGTAACACACTTCCAAGAGGCAACTTAAGAGGTTAGACCTGAGGACACCCTTTTTTATTCATTCTCGTTCTTTTTTTCTTTTATTTATTATTATTTCTTCGCATGCATATTGTGGATTCATGTGTGCTGTGGCCATGGGATGAATGATTTTGTGCTATCTCTCGTGGTATATCGGATGGAAACCCGGACGTAAATTCCGTAGCCGAATCCGAATAGACGGTAGTGCGGTCTGAACTCGAGATACAATTCCACGTACCACTTGAGAAACGCACATATTTCATTTTATCCAATCTTGCGTTTATTCGTTGTTTATTAGAAATAGTATGTTACTTTTATTCATGATTAGGTTGTTCAGTATGTTATTTCTATGCATGATTTAGTTGCTTAGTATATTATTTTCAAGCATGATTTAGTTATTTCTTTCGCATTAGGAACCTCAACGATATCTATTCTATGTTTATGTTTAGGTTGTTATCTATTTATGTTTTGCGTTTATCAATTTAATATGTTCGTGAAGTTGTGTGCTTGTCGTTACTCCGACTTACTTTTATGCATGCAAACTTAGATATAGGTCTTATGCAAAACTAGGTATAGGTTATATACGAACATAGATATAGGTTTTACTTTCATGTATGTGAACCTATACGTAGACTATTCTTGTGTATGAATGTTGCGTAGACTCGGTTAGATTATTTCACAAATCATTTCATTACAAGTAGCATAAGTAAGGGACCATTCCGAACCCAACGATTTGAGGTCTTCCCTTGCGAGGGGTGAGTGCGGCCTTAAATCATTTTCCCAATTCAAACTGGGTGGCGACTCCATTTTATTTCTCCGGTTTAGTTCCCCCGTGGGCTACTCCGTACTCCCAACTAGGCCGCGAGCCTGGAACAGCGTCGCCGATTTCTGTGTCCTACAGTTACCAATTTGAAGAAAAACCTGAGCTGTGATCATAAGGAATTTTGTATTTCTAATACACCTTGCTTGATATTTTATAGTCTGAAACAAGAGATATATATAATTTTATGAGAGATACCATTCATTAAGAAGTTTAGAAATGTGGCACAAACCCCCAGAGTTGAGCATTTATTTACAAGAATCAAATGGAGTTGATCGAGGTAAGAGATTTCCAAAAGTCTTAATATCCAGTTCTTGAGAAAAATAGTCAAAAACTAGTAAAGAGAAATAAAATTAGCAGAGATAAGAAAACTTCAAACCTAATTGAGTCTATACGGTTTAACATCAGAAGGGATTCGAGGACGAATCCTATTTAAAGGTGGAGAATTTGTGACGATCGGAAATCCCAACTACTATCATATCGTGGAACGAGTGTCACATAATATAAATTATGTTTGGAAACATATACCCTCATGAAATGACTTTGGGGACAATCGAAAAATTCTTCGAAATTTCGATACTAGATGGTACGATGTTCCACTCCGGATAGTCCATGGTATTTAGGATGTACATTTCTCATACGAACTTTGATTTTTATGAATTTTATATCACCAGAAATTTAGATCAAGACCTACAAATTCTGCGTTAAATATTTTTCCATATTCGGACCAGAAATTGGTTGAAATGAAGGTCAAAATCTTGGTGAATAATGTCGCGGACCCATCTAGCAAAATCTCAAACTTTCTAAACTTTTCCAAATATTTCTTCATTAATAAAAATTACAAATAGCCCCAAGTATAAAAAGGGAAATATTTGAGCATCCCTCAATTTGGTAGAGAAATAAGAAAAACGTAAAAGAGGAGGAAGAGAGAAAGAAGAAGGAAAATATGGAAAAAGAAAGAAGAAAAGAAAAAAAAAAAGACAAGCAAATACCAAATCTCCATGAGTTAAAAAAGAAGATTGGCAATAATTGAGGGCTTAGAGAATGAAGTAAATCAAGAAAAAGAAGGTAAGGAAACTTGACACAAAACTTGGATTGTTAGATTTTGAAAGCATGATGATAGAATAAGATTATTAATATGTTATAAATTTCATTATTGTAATTGGTAAGTAAAGAAAATGATTGTAGAATTGAATGCCCAAATTTTGAAAATCTTAAGGGTTTAGCTAAAGACAAGAAATAAGGAGATTAAAGAATTGTTGAGGATGATAACTTGGTTTAGAATGTGTGAAGTTGAAGAAATGAGATGGATTGTATGTTGGTTCTAGTATGGAAGTATTGGTGATGAATTTGGATGAGAAAGACTTGAGGAAACAAGTTTAGAATCCTGGAAAACAGCCTCGTGTCACGACGCGAAGAGACCTACGTCGCGACGCGTACTGGGAAAGTTATGAAGATTTGTTTCTAGTTTTTCCGCGTCGCGATGCGTACGGGGAATTTTTCAGGCAGTCAGAAATTGTTAGTGTCGTGACGCGTATGGTTCGCGTCATGACGTTGTTGGATAATTATAACCAATAGCATCACTATTTGTAAAGAACATTGTGTTTTTTTACAAATTATCTATGTGACAAAAGGAAATTGCCATTTTATCATTATTGTAATTAGATTACTTGGATATATATTAATGATAAAAGTCCATATGGTTAAATCGGATTAAAAAGATATGAGACAATATTAATCCATGAACGGTTTAATCATTAAATATCCCTAGTCGAAGTATTATCGAGACTGGACATTGATAATAAATAATAGACTAGTATTACACTTGTGCGCGTTATGGAAGCTTAACGGCATAGTTCTCATATATTTAGGTATTGGATACTTATGCAAGTGTAATAAGAGGTTCTGTTAGCCGTTGGACTGGGAACAGTTCGCTCTGGATAGACCCACTCGGAATCCTATTGGTAGTATGACTATGTGTCTATGGGAATCCGAATCAGGGTAGGTGTATGTGATCTTTAACCTGATACTTACATCGCTATTACTTGCAACAATCAGTTTACTTTAGTATTGGTCGTCTGGATCTTTAACAGGTTCTGTGTACGCCTGTATTGGGTTTACTGAGAATCGTAGTATATTGGATGTGATGTCAAGATGAGAGTATCACTTCAGTCATATGGAGATGATGGTCACAAAGGATACGGAACTAGTACTCTTAAAAGCTGCAGTTATCGGGATAGTATAACTAGGTCATGACTTCCCAATTACAGAGATTAGTTACCCATGATCCGATATATGCTTCGTACGGGGTAGACATAGAGCCAGCCATAGGTCTAGCATGTGACATCTGATACTGGATCGTATTACGCATTACATTACATTAGTATTACTACGCCTGATACAGATGATATTCATCGGCGAATATTTCTGGAGAATTGGGTAGACACGATGCTTTGCTACAAGCCAACCATGTCTTGTAAATCGGTTAGAATATGTTATGGGATATGCATGTGTTCGGATAGTCCGATAAACTTATTTACTGCCAACATATCAAGGAATCTCTTGGGTCGCTTCCCAAAGATTCACCAATGACATTTGACTCATATAGAATTAATCTGGGATTAATTATGAGAGAGAAAATTAATCTGGGATTAATTGCGGCAAGAATTAATCTGGGATTAACTTCGTATAGAAGGGAGAACGCGATTAATTTAGAATTAATCGATAAAATAAATTTAATTGTTAAAATTGGATTTTTCTATTTAATTTATTTATTTGGCATTAAAATAATATATCAGATATATTAGTTAAAATTGGATTTCAATACGAAATTAAAATTGGATTTTAATTCGGGCGAACGAATTAATTTAGAATTAATTTGAAAGCGACTATCGTAATAATTTTAGGAGGCATAATTATTTAATTAAATTGGATTTAATTATAGCGCGACGACAAATTCGTTTAATTCGGAATTAAACGAACCCGATAAAATTGTCCGTGACTTAGTTGTGTGTTGGAGAAGCCAACTCAAATTTGGAAATTAGAATGTGGTGGGACCACATGACTTACATCAAAGGTCAAACTTTGATGGAAGTAGTTGGCTTTATTTAATTAAGCATTTACAACACACAACCACCAAGTTTTTGGAAAACAACTCACAAACTGTCTCTTCTTCTCCTATCTTGGCCGAACACTTCTCTCTTGGGAGTGAAAATTTTTCTTCAAAATTTCATCAAAGCTAGCACTGGAGGAGTCAAAAGAGGTGATAGGGAAACTCACCCAAAACACAAACAACAAGCTTGGAGCTTCATCCAAAAGAGCAAATTTTTGAAATTTCTCCATATACAATGTAAGTGATTCCGCCACTTTTCTTGTTATTTCACACAAATAATCATGTTTAGGATCTTGTGGCATGTCTTAGAGACTAACAATGGTATCTAGTACCTTGCTAAATATGATTATGAAAACTGGGGTTTATAAACTTTAATTAGGAATTGTTGCTTGGAGCATGAAAATTCAAAATTGAGTTGTTGGTTGATGTTAGATGATGATAACTTGGAGTTGTGCATTGTTGGATTGTTGAAAAATTGATTGGATCAAATTTCCTCAATTCCCTATTATGGCTGAAACTTACCCTAGATTTACTCATGGTGATTTTTTAAATTTTGACACTTGGATGTGTTAATGGCATGAAATATATGTTGAATGTTGATTTAATTGGATTAGTATCAAATTGGATGTTAATTTCTTGTCATTACCGTGAGAAGCATATTGTTGGAGACTTGTTTTTGCTTCAATTTATGTTAGACACGAATTGGAATGATAAACATGATTAATTAGATTAATTAATATTTTGGAAATATTAGATCAATTAATTAGTTATGTTAATTACACTTAAATTGGATTAATGTAATATTTGGAATATTGTATGAATGTAAATTAGTCCCTAAAATACTAATTGGGCTAATTTGGTTATATTTGGATTAATGGGCTTGGTTGGGCCAAGTTTGGTTGTGGACAATTGGGTTGGATCTAATTGTGCCTAAACTATTTCCATAAAAGTCCAAAATATGACTTTGATGCCTTTAATATTCTAATTGGGCCTAATGGGCCAAAATTAATTTATGGCATAGGGTGATTCCTAAATGGGCCAAGGCATTATGGGCTTGATCCATAATGGCCAAAAGTCCATGCCTAAAGAATTAATTAAAGCCCATTGGACCTAATAGAATTGGCATTGGATGCTAAATGGGCATTTGAGACCATTTGGATTGGATTTGGAATCCAAGTCTAAAAAGATATTATTATAATATAATAAGTGTAATTGTTTAATTTGGAATTAAACTTGAATTAGTATTGAATACAATTTAAATTAGATTTAATATTGTAGTTCGATATAATTGAAGAATACTTACTTTGAGTATTTATTCTTAAACGAGTTGGACTCGCGCAAATGAAATCGTTGTATGAACATTGGATGGTCATTAATTGAAGAATTAATTAATTGGAATACATTGATTGACAACATGCTGTGTGTGAATGCTTGGATGTATTTGTTTGAATAATATATATCGAATGGATATTAGATGGGTGGGGGAAATTTTTGAAATTGTTGTAAATATTGTATTTATTTGAAATTTGACTTTCGTGTCCAGCCTATCACCTCTTATTCTCATTGTATTTCTATTCTCACCAATTCCCCTCAATGTTAATGAGGTTTCTTATAGTGTTATGTAATTGGGTATATAGAAGAATGTAAAGTGCTAGTGGGAGAGAGAGATTTGTTCTAGGAACAAAATGTAATTGAATATCCATCCGCATATCAATATTATATTTATCGCGCCTTATTATGCTTTTAGAATGCATGTTTAAGGGTGTATGATGAGACCTAATAAATGATAATAAATTGGTTGCCAATTTATGAAAATGCCCTCGTATTTAATAGTAAGTGTTTCTTTCCATTGAGTGGTTCTCTCTCAAGATCCAAGATTGGCTTTGATTTGTTGCCCAAAGTCAAGATCATTGTCTATCGCGGATGTGTTTGAACCATGAAAGCTTTGTTAATATCGCATGTCTTGGGCAGTTGTGACTTGTTGGCCAAAGTCAAGGTCACTCTTGTTCATCGGCGTGGATTACGACGTTTTCCCACTGTCAATGGGTCGCACTTAACTGGAATCATTAAGCTTGTTGAGCCAAAGTCAAGGCTTAGTTGATTCAGAGGAAATAGGTTAGGAAATATATTAGATACATGTTTCGGACTTGGATGTCCACCTACCGGATCTAGGAATTGGATGGGATCCAATTGATCTTAGAGATCTACCTAGTTAAATTTTATATAGCTTGTTGGCCAAAGTCAAGATTGTATATTATTTAATGGGATCCTAGCTCACTAGGAAACTAGGTTTCCCGAGTACTCAACGGAGGGTTAGAGGCTTGCCGAAATTTACTGGGAGGCTAGTATTAAATTTGCAATTTCGTTTAATACTCTCTAATATACGCGCTTTATTATTATTATTTCTCGTTATGATATATATTGGTTGGACTAATATTATTCATTTATTGTTTTCTTTGAACAGTTAGATTGTACTCAATACTACTACATTTGTAGTTGGTTATATAGTTGGACTATAGTAACCATTGCATTTGAGTGTACCCGAAATATTTGATTGGATAGTTGAACTATAGTAATCAAAATGGCTGGAAAGATAAGCGTTAGAGATATAATCATGGGTGAGAATGTCTTTAATGGCGCAAATTTTCCAGACTGGGATATGAACCTCAGGATAGTCCTAGGAGCTGAGAAGTTGCTCTATGTAATAGAGAGACCTCTCGGGTCTGAGCCGGAACTTGAGCGGCTAGTAGAGCATAAGCTTTGGAAGACTCATCATGATGATAACTTTACTGCTCAATCCGTTATGCTTGCTGCAATGACTCCTCAGTTTTTTCGTCAGAACAAGTGATTGTATCCTTATGCGATGTGTTGAAGTTGAAGGATCTTCATAGATCTCAGAAGTATGATTTGCAGAAGAAGCTTTTTCACTCTCGTATGTCAGAGGGTACATCTGTCGAACACTATGTGTCGCAGATGATTGCTGAAATCAAACAGTTCGGTCAGTTGGGCATTACCTTCGAGGCCGAGACTTCCATAGATTTGATATTACAATCTCTGCACGTCCGCTGGGGCGGGTTCGTCATGAACTATTGATGAGTGGTATTTATATCACTATTTCCCACTCATTTAACCTTATATTTTGTATAGTTTCTTGAATTTTGTGAATATTTTGATGTGTTTTGTGTTATTTTGTAGATAAATAAAGTTTCAGGACAATCTGGAGGTGATTTGGAGCAAAACAGGAAAAATTGGCGAAAAAAAAAAAGGGCAAAATCGTCATTTCAGCGTCGCGACGCTGAAGCCTTGCGCGTCGCGACGCCCAGAATGCGCCGGAATTGCTAACATGCGCCGAGGACACGTGGACCAATCAGAAAGTTTGCTAAAGTGCGCCGCTTGCTAAAATGCGCCGATCATACTATCTTGTGCCTGCCACGTGTCGCCATCACAACGGAGATGCTAAAATGCGCCTCTGCCACGTGTCGAGATCTCACGATGCCGACAATCGCCCTCCAACACGTCAGCGTGACGTCACCAATGACGTCATGAACAGTGCCACGTCACCAATGACGTCAGCATAATAATTGAGTCTTAGCCGCCATGACACGTGTCGACCTTATCCTCTTATCCGAATCGCTACGTGTCAAGCTGTCATCGTGCCACGTCGACAAATCCAGCGTCGCGACGCTGAGGTCCTTGGCGTCGCGACGCCCGAACAGTGAAAAATTTTCCTATAAATAGAGCGCGAAATTTCAGATTTCAGTGTACTTCCTCTCTCTTCAATTCCTTCTAAAGAGAGAGCTTCTCTCTCTAGATTCTTTAGTTTTTAGTTTTTTTTTTATTTTTAGTTTTTAGTTTTGTAAATAATTTTAATTACTTTTTGTAATAATAGTAATTTAATTTTTACTTTTTACTTTTTACTTTTTACTTTTTACAGTTTTTACTATTCATGAGGAAGTAATTTCCCAGCTAGGGTGAAAGGTAATTCTTTTACTGTTACTATTTAGATTAATCTCCCTTAAAAATAATATATTCACTATTTAAAATATTGACTAATAAAGGATACCGCCAGATTGGTCGGTTGGCAATTTAATTTTGGTTCCGCCTTTATGGCTGGTTGGACTTAATTTGACTTAATCAGGATACCGCCTATATGGTCGGTTGGTATTATTATCACAAGTTTATATATTATTTTATGGGAGATATCTAAATTAGTATTAGTAAAAGTAATTCCTTTTACCTTAGCATTTTATTTTATTTTACTTTTCAGTTTTACTTTATGTCTTTTACTTTTCAGTATTTTTACTTTATGTCTTTTACTTTTAAGTTGTTACTAGCCCTAGTTATGTGTTAGTTATCTGGGGTTGTGATGAATTCTAATATCACCGGTTTATAAGGGGTTATTTTATAGTTTGGGTAATTTAAAGGTTTACTTATTAAGTCTTAAGCTTAATGCTTCTTGTTGTCTGATCACCAATAAGATTGATGTGGTAAATCTAAAATGAACTAGACATAGGGATTTTAGGATTCAGCCTTAGACTTAATAGCCCACGATCTTCCTTGAGGATAGATAACCCTTTAATAGATTTCCTTACAGGATAGGAATATACCTGTCGGGCGGGGGTAGCCATAATTGGAACTTAAACTTAATGAATCCAGATAATTTGGTTGACATAGACATATGGTTCAATTGGGTTAAACTGGGTATTTGCGTCTGACCATCGACAGAGGCTTTTGCATAATTTAGTGTTCCAGGTTAGTAAACTGATTTATTACACAAACATAAAATAACCACTTCATCTTTTAAATGATATTAGAATGATTCACGACCCTAGATCTTTGTATCTTTTGTTATTTTCCTTAGTATTTTCTTTTGTCTTTTTATTTATTTATTTATTTTGTAAAACCACTTTCAACCAATCAAACAATCATTCTCTTCTCCATTTAATTAGATATTTGTAAATAAATAGATTCAATAATTAATAACAACAGTAGGAATTAAGTCCTCGTGGGATCGATATTTTTATACTACTTGAACGATACGTGCGCTTGCGTTATACGTGTGTGTTTACGCCGGTCAAGTTTTGGCGCCGTTGCCGGGGACTTATATTTCTTGAGTTGTTAATTTTGAAGCTATCTAATTTACTTGTATCTAATTTTCTTTATTTTTATCTGTAATTTTTATTTCTTTCTTCTGTTTTCAGGTGATTGAAAAAATGGAACTTTATTGGGAGATTGAGAGATCACGAGCTTTACTAGAAAATACACCCCAAATCTGGGAGCAACAGTCCGGTTTTCTGAGGCCTGTTGTTGAGCCCAATGACTATCACTGGATGACAGAACCAAGTAATACTACTTTTGCTCAACAGAACTCAATGTGGAGATGTGACATATGTAATGGTAACCACCCAAGCGATTATTGCGAGTACAACTACAATTCAGGGTGGCAGAACTATCAGAATCCTTCATGGTATGATGAGCCAACATATTTCACAGAACCATCACATTTTCCATCTTATCCACCATCTTCCTTCGATCCTTATCAAGAACCAGAACCATCCGAGGAAGATCAATTAATTCACATGTTCAAAGAACAAGCAGCTCGATTTGATGCACAAATTCAGAGTAACACAGAATCCATACAGAGAATGACAGATCAGATCGGACAATTAACAAAAAACCAGAACATCATATCTCAAGAACCAGTTTCAGATGACACTGATGAAGCCTTCGAGTTCCCAGAAATCCACAATGACACCTTAACAGAGGAGGAGGCTGAGCAGTATCAACAACCAGAGGTATCAGTTCAGGAACCCGAACCGACAAAGTCTCGATTTGATTTCTATTATTCAGATTCTGACGAGGATGAAACTAAGTTGTTTGTACCAACTGCATCAAAAATTGAGGATGGAATTATGTATCCTCAAAATGAAGATCTTGGAGATTCCATTGCACAAATGTTTGATGAAGATCTACCTGAGCTAATCATTTCAACCAGATCAGAGGATGAAGACCTAAAATCTAACATTTCTTTTCAGGTTGAAAATTTTGAAACATGTATTTCACAGATGACAGATGAAGAACTGAATATGGAAATTTTAAAATACATCTGTGAAGAAAAGGTGGAGCAAGAAGCAGAGCAAATAAAAGAGCAAATGTCTGACCTTATTAAAGATCCAGAGCATTCAGGAAAAACATCGCTGTTTTGGGGAGTACTGATCAAAGAAATCACCCAGAAGCTTGAAAGAATGGAACTTCCATTCCAAGTCAAGCACCATACGAGACCTCCTAATTTTATTTCTTTCTTTGCAGGAACTATTGGAGCGACAAAGATTAAAAAGGTGGCACGATCATTGAATAAGACAAAATTCTTTCTGCCACTTTACCGTTGGAAGAGACCATTCAAAAGCAACGCTCACGGGATTGTCTTTAATCGGACATCCAAAACGACGCTGAAACCTCCTTGACATATGGATTTCAGTCACGTCTGGCTGAAGACGAAAAATTTAGCGCTAGCAGGGAGGCAACCCATGCAATTTGTTGTAATTTATTTTTCATATTTTGTGTGAATTTTTTTTATTTTGTGTGTTATTTTTGCAGGAAAAATTTAAAATGGAATTTATCAGGACAAAGCAAGCCAGTACAAGCGGGATTTTCAAAATAAAAATTTGACAAAATCACGAAGATACAAAGTTGATCCAGAAAAGACGGCCGAGTAAGAAGTCTTATGGATTTATCTGTCGCAAGACATGATTTTGCCAAAAAAAAAAAAAAAAAAAAAAAAAAATTCAGCGTCGCGACGCTGACTCGAAATCAGAGACACAAAACAGGTGCTGGCAGTATCTCCTTTCACTCTTCATCTTCTTCATCTTCAACCACCACACACGATCCATCACAGCCACTTCAACCACAAACCAAAACCGAGATCCACCAGCCGCATCAACAACCAACGCAAGCCAACCCACCGAGAGCCATCCTTGCCGTGAGCAAATCTTCGCCAGCCGAGATCCACAGCCGCAACCATCGCCAAACCAACCGTCCAGCCACCGTGAGATCGCCAAAATCCACGACCGAAGCTGAACTGAAACCATTACCACCCTTGCCGTGACGAACCTTCCTTCGCCGAGTCAAAACCAAGCCATCATCACTGCCGTTCAGCCACCCCACCAGAAACCCAAGACGAGATCTACACCAGAAACCAGAAACCCACCTTTGCCGAGCCAGATCTGCCGTGAACCTCACCACCGAGAGACAACCAACACCCAAACCGAGAACCAATAGAAGCCGAGACCACCACTGCCAGCAACTGATTCGGCCAAGTCACAAACCGAGCAACACAACACCAGAAAACTGAACCAAGCCACCGCCTTGAAACCAAACCGAGAGTCACCAGAAGCCGAGCCACCTAGACCAACCCACAACCAAGTCACAACCATCCGTATCCTCACTGCATGCCAATAATCCAAACTAATTTTACGGTAATGATTTGATAAAAATTTGATTTGGTAATTGGGTAAACTGAAAAAAAGAATTGAATTGTGATTTGGTTGATTATGACTGTGGATTGGATTACGAAGTGTTGGATTGTTGGTAGTTTGATTCGTAGTCGTGGGGGCAAAGAGTTGAATTGGAGTATTTGTGGCATTTGATAGATTTAGGTTGTGTGATAAAAAAAATTTGAATGAGTTTGTGGTTGATTTTGTTGAAATTGGAGGATTGTGAATTTGGAAGTTTAGCGGTGAATAACTGGCTGAATTCTGAGTTTAGAAATTGCCAGATCGATGGAATTTTGTAGAATTGGGGGCGAAGTTTGACATTGTGGTGATTTTTGAAGTGTTAGTTTTAGGATGAATTTGGGAAATTTTGAGTTTTTAGAGAGACTGTCGAAATTTTCACTAAAAAATGGTCAATTATCGATCGTGGTAAGTAAAAAAAAAAAAAAAACGTAAATTGAACATAAATTTTTCCTATCGGTAATTTTTCCTGTAAAATTTCAGCTGACCAGGTATTATCTTCTGAACTCTTTTGTGTATACATAGTGTGAACTTTTTAATTTTGTGTGTTATTTTTGTAGAGAAAAGCACAAACGGAACATTTTAATACAGAAGGATTGTGTTTTGACAATCAAAAAAGAAGAGAGCTAATTCATTTGTGATGGCTGAGTAAAGAATTAAGTCTTGAGACACATCCTAATGAATTTATACTATGCGAGTGGCATATTCATACACAATTCCGTTGCCTTAATTATTGCTTTGATTCGCTTTTCTTTGTAATTATCTTTATTTTCGTAGACAAGATCCAGACTTTTTGACCTTTCACGATCTCTTTTGTTGTTTAGCTAACAATCGTCCTTTGGAAGATATTAGTGCTATTATTACTCACCCTTTTTCAGGTACTATAAATTCAGCCCGTCATTGCACTTTTGAAGGCATCCAGAGTTGAAAAAGAAATACAAAAAAAAAAATATGGAAGCCACTTCAAGAAGACGAGTTGAAAACATCTGCGTGTTTTGCGGTAGTAGTGTTGGTACTAAGCCACAATACATAGAAGCAGCACATGAATTGGGTCGAGTCTTAGCTGCAAGGAATATGCACTTAATATATGGCGGAGGAAATCTTGGACTTATGGGGATCGTTTCAAAGGCTGTACAGGAAGGAGGCAGTAACGTTTTGGGAATCATACCAAAACCCTTGGCAGAGGCAAATCTTATTGGATCATCAAACGGCGAGGAACTAATCGTGCCAGGTATGTCTGAACGACTGGTAGAAATGATTAACCGTGCTGATGCTTTTATTGCTTTGCCAGGTGGCTTGGGCACATTGGAGGAAATTTTTATAGTACTATCTTGGGCGAACCTGAATATACACACCACGAAACCGCTGGACTGCTCAACGTTGATGGATTTTATGATTTTCTTTGTGTGTTTCTTGATGATGCTCGGAGAAATGGGTTCGTGTCGAAACCTATGAAAGAACTCCTCTTTACTGCCAGAACTGCTCCGGATCTAATTGACCAACTCGTAGCTTATGAACCCAAGTTGACCCTCTCCTTTCAAAGATAAAATGGTCCGAGGACGATCGTGGTAAGAGGCGTCGAATTAATCTGGATCTTAACCTTTAATTTCCTGTAGATTTCAGCTAACCAGGTACGACCTTCTTAACTCTCCTTTTACTGTTAAGACATTGAGGACAATGTCTCATTTAGGTTGGGGGAGGGAATTAGTTGATTAGTACCTTGTTTTTAGTTTGTGTTTATTTTTATTTTTAGTCCAAAATTTTTCGAAAAATACAAAAAAATTGAAAATTTTTCAAAAATTTCAAAAATATTTTGTGTTTTTTTGTGTTTTGACTAAAAAGGAGAAATTGGTAAAGGATAGCCGAGTAAGGAGTTTCCACTCTTGAGACGTATCTCAAACCTATTTCGAAATAAGTTAATTTTTGTATATTTCATTTTGAATTATTTAATTTGTGAATTCTCCATAAATCTGACTAAAATGAATCTTCTTATGTTCAGTTGACAGGTATTATGAACTTACATGGAAACATACAGTCATGAGCTAAAATTGAAAAGTTTGTAATATTCAGTGCTCTAGTTTAATCGGAGGAAACATCTCTAAAAAGCAATGGAGTAAAAAAAAAAAAAAAAAAAAAAAAAAAAAACGTTTGAGATCCGAGTTATTAAGTCTGTAAGGGTGTTTAAACACCTAGTGCCCTAAAACCAACTGGTTTGGGAGTCACTGGCCCAAAGCTCGTTACATGGATCAAAGATGCTGCAAAAAAAAATATATATATATATCTGAAGTCTGGGTAATTAAGTTCGTAGGGGTGTCTTAACACCTGGTGCCCTAAAGCCAACTGGTTTGGGAGCCACCGACCCAACACTCGCTACATAGACGGAATGTATTGTATATAAATAAAAAGTCAAAATTCAGAAAAATCAAAGAAAAAAATCAGAAAAATGAGAAAAATTATTCCATTGCTACAAAAAGGTGTGAATTCTAATAGAACTTTAGGACAAAAATATTACTTTCTTATCAACTGCACTTGTGACTGTTGTGGGCAAAAATGAGTTGTTTAATATTTTGTTGGTTGTGTATATGAAGAATGGTAAAAATAATCGGAGATTTACTTATTTAGTAATTTAGAAAGAAACAAAACAACTAGTAACTTGGAATAGAAGTTTCACCTGATTAGTCATTAACTTCTTTATTCTCTTTTCTCTTGTCTTTTTGCTTTTGTGTGCATTAGTTTTAACAACCTTTTTACTTTTGTAAAATGTTTGTGGGTATCATTGCTGTAGCCCTCACGAGACTACAACTCGTCCACTAGGGACACCTAGGGGTTTAAAGGCTTGTTGCATAGGCTAAATGCAACCGTGATCCCTACGAAAATGGCTTAGTTAAATTTTATTATGTTTTTTATTATGTATTTTGTTCGAGGACTAGCAAAATGTTAGGTTTTGGGGTGTGATGAGTGGTATTTATATCACTATTTCCCACTCATTTAACCTTATATTTTGTATAGTTTCTTGAGTTTTGTGAATATTTTGATGTGTTTTGTGTTATTTTGTAGATAAATAAAGTTTCAGGACAATCTGGAGGTGATTTGGAGCAAAACAGGAAAAATTGGCGAAAAAGGGCAAAATCGTCATTTCATCATCGTCGCGACGCTGAAGCCTTGCGCGTCGCGACGCCCAGAATGCGCCAGAATTGCTAACATGCGCCGAGGACATGTGGACCAATCAGAAAGTTTGCTAAAGTGCGCCGCTTGCTAAAATGCGCCGATCATACTATCTTGCGCCTGCCACGTGTCGCCATCACAACGGAGATGCTAAAATGCGCCTCTGCCACGTGTCGAGATCTCACGATGCCGACAATCGCCCTCCAACACGTCAGCGTGACGTCACCAATGACGTCATGAACAGTGCCACATCACCAATGACGTCAGCATAATAATTGAGTCTTAGCCGCCATGACACGTGTCGACCTTATCCTCTTATCCGAATCGCTACGTGTCAAGCTGTCATCGTGCCACGTCGACAACAATCCAGCGTCGCGACGCTGAGGTCCTTGGCGTCGCGACGCCCGAACAGTGAAAAATTTTCCTATAAATAGAGCGCGAAATTTCAGATTTCAGTGTACCTTCCTCTCTCTTCAATTCCTTCTAAAGAGAGAGCTTCTCTCTCTAGATTCTTTAGTTTTTAGTTTTTTTTTTATTTTTAGTTTTTAGTTTTGTAAATAATTTTAATTACTTTTTGTAATAATAGTAATTTAATTTTTACTTTTTACTTTTTACTTTTTACAGTTTTTACTATTCATGAGGAAGTAATTTCCCAGCTAGGGTGAAAGGTAATTCTTTTACTGTTACTATTTAGATTAATCTCCCTTAAAAATAATATATTCACTATTTAAAATATTGACTAATAAAGGATACCGCCAGATTGGTCGGTTGGCAATTTAATTTTGGTTCCGCCTTTATGGCTGGTTGGACTTATTTGACTTAATCAGGATACCGCCTATATGGTCGGTTGGTATTATTATCACAAGTTTATATATTTTTATGGGAGATATCTAAATTAGTATTAGTAAAAGTAATTCCTTTTACCTTAGCATTTTATTTTATTTTACTTTTCAGTTTTACTTTATGTCTTTTACTTTTCAGTATTTTTACTTTATGTCTTTTACTTTTAAGTTGTTACTAGCCCTAGTTATGTGTTAGTTATCTGGGGTTGTGATGATTCTAATATCACCAGTTTATAAGGGGTTATTTTATAGTTTGGGTAATTTAAGGTTTACTTATTAAGTCTTAAGCTTAATGCTTCTTGTTGTCTGATCACCAATAAGATTGATGTGGTAAATCTAAAATGAACTAGACATAGGGATTTTAGGTTTCAGCCTTAGACTTAATAGCCCACGATCTTCCTTGAGGATAGATAACCCTTTAATAGATTTCCTTACAGGATAGGAATATACCTGTCGGGCGGGGGTAGCCATAATTGGAACTTAAACTTAATGAATCCAGATAATTTGGTTGACATAGACATATGGTTCAATTGGGTTAAACTGGGTATTTGCGTCTGACCATCGACAGAGGCTTTTGCATAATTTAGTGTTCCAGGTTAGTAAACTGATTTATTACACAAACATAAAATAACCACTTCATCTTTTAAATGATATTAGAATGATTCACGACCCTAGATCTTTGTATCTTTTGTTATTTTCCTTAGTATTTTCTTTTGTCTTTTTATTTATTTATTTATTTTGTAAAACCACTTTCAACCAATCAAACAATCATTCTCTTCTCCATTTAATTAGATATTTGTAAATAAATAGATTCAATAATTAATAACAACAGTAGGAATTAAGTCCTCGTGGGATCGATATTTTTATACTACTTGAACGATACGTGCGCTTGCGTTATACGTGTGTGTTTACGCCGGTCAACTATAACATGATGAACCAAGAGAAAACTCTTGGAGAGTTAATGGCTATGTTGAAAGAGGCAGAGCCAGAGCTTCTGAAAGGCAAGAAGAGCGATGCGCATCTTACTTCGACATCCAAGAAGGCCAAGGCTTGGCCGAAGACTTCTGGGGGAGTGAAGAAGAAGAAGAAGAATGGCAAGGCTCAATCATCACAGTCTTCTCGGAAGACAAATGACATATCCCAAGACGTCTGCCTACACTGTGGCAAACGGGGTCACTGGAAGCATGAATTCTGTAAGTTCAAGGCGGACTTGAAGGAAGCGAAGTCGGGCAAGGCTCTGGCTTCATGTATGTTTGTTATTGAAATAAACATGTCTACTACCAGTTATAAAAATTGGATTTTTGATACTGGATGTGGTACTCACATATGTACTGATGTGCAGGATCTGCAGATTAGTAGGAGACTGGCTTCAGGGGAGATCGACCTGCGAGTCAGAAATGGGACGAGAGTTTCTGTTTTGGCCGTTGGAACCTATTGTAGGCATTGCATTTTTGCATATCAGCCCAATGATGAGTCTCGTATGGAGACACTACCTCTTTAGTTGTGAAAGCCGCGGGAAACGGACGTTGGAATGGTAAAGTTGGGAATTAGTATTTTGTCAGATTTAACTCGCTTGTTTCGATTCGGGTTCGGTTCGCTTGTTGGACCTCTGTTTTAAAACACACCAAACCCATTAAATCACATCGAAAAATAATTAAAACATTTAAAACACATCTCACAAATTAAATAATTATATTAAATTAAAACACATTTCACAAATTAAATCACCTTCATAAATTAAATTAAATCTTTTTCCTAAAATACATAAATCACATTCCTAATTTAATTAAATCACCTACCAATTTAAATAAATCATATCCTTATCTAAAAAGAATAAATCAAATCACTTCCCTTAATTAAAATATTTTCCCTATCACATACTAAAATTAAAAATATCTCATAATTAACACACAAATCCTATTCATTCTCCAACAAGGTAAACCCATCATCTTACCTATAAAAAGAACCATTCACCCCCTTATCAAACCCTGACTGGCTGGCACATTCATAGCACATTCACACAAGAGATTCACACAAAAAATACAAATTTCTCTGCACAGCCCTTGTCCACGAATCAACCCACTCCACGCCTGCCCCTCCTCTTGCCTCACGTTCACAGCCGCATACCTCACCCATCAATTTCCCTGCACAGCCACTCGTCCAGCCTCATACGTCGCCCACAATCCCCACTCTCACACACCTCACCGCTTCAGTCCATCACGCCATCAACAGCCCCACACGTTGCACACCCATCCTTCACGCACAAATCTGTATCAACGCCCACATAGCACTTATAACAGCCACGTACCTGCCCACTAGCTAGCCAACTACACACACTTAGCCACCTACCGAGCAACCCTAACTGAAAACTACCTGCCGAGACATAGCCCTTGCACTGCCAGCAAATTACCGCTTAAACAGCCCCCAAAATACCGCAAAATAGTCCCGAAAACTGCACTAAATCAACCCCACCAACTGCCCGAAGACACCACTGAAAATTGCCATAAAAATACCCCAAAACAGCCCCGTATTAACCAAAACAGTGACCAGAAAATACACTTAAAAAAGCAACGAAACAGAGTAAAAAACAGCTGCTCGAACAGCAAAACAGCAAGGAAAGATGTTGAGTTAGTGAACCAAAATAGTTGCGGATCATTCACCCTTCCAACGGACGTGTGTAACGCCATTTCTTGGACGACAAAAGAGGTTAGACCTGAGGACACCTTTTTACTTATTTTTTTTTTTTTTTGATATATAATTGCATGAGAGTCGTTTCAGGCATGATGTGATTGTTGGATGAGCGGGATATGTGTTCCCTTTTGTGGTATATCGGATGGAAACCCGGACGTAATTCCATAGCCGATTCCGAATGGACGGTAGTATGGTCTGCACTCGGGATACAATGCCACGTACCACTTAAGATACAAGTATCTCGTTTCATCCCAAATGTATTTTGAGCATGTTATAGTCTTTAGGTTATTCGTTATTATTTAAAGCATGGTTTAATTTAGTTTGTTATTTATTTGTTAAAGCATATTTAGGTTGTTCCTTATGCATGTTATTAGTTTATGATGTGTTTGGATAATGATTTATACATGTTGATATAATGGTTTCAATATGCTCGTTGTGTTACATTGCGTGGAGTTATTTGGATGAAAGCATGTTAGATCTAAGTACCCTTGAACATGATTATTGAGTAGACTTGGTTGATTCATTGCAAAATTATATCATCACAAGTGACATAAGTAAGGGACCGTTCCGAACCCAACGGTTTGAGGTCTTCCCTTGCGAGGGGTGAGTGCGGCCTTAAATCTTTGTCCCGGTTCACACCGGGTGGCGACTCCATGTTATTTCGTACTTCCCAATTAGGCCACGAGCCTAGAACAGCATCGCCGATTTTTGTTGTCTACAGTCTGGCGACTCCACTGGGGATCTAGAGAATCGGCCTCGAAATCATGTCTTGTGATGTGTATAATTTGTGCATTAGTTGACCATTTCTATAGTGGGTTGAGGGGGTTAATCAAAGGCTTTGTTGAAGCTATGTGATGGTTGGGTGTCTTCCTTCACTCACTATACTTCGGGGAAAAGCTTTGAAGGCACATAGATAATCATTACTTGTAGCTCGTTGTGACAAACTAGTTTGGAGGACTCATTGTTTATTCTTGACACCAAGCGATAAGAGCCTAAGGGGCTTGGGTACTTAATAGAGCCTCGCTCCACCCTCCTTCTGGGGAATCTACAAAGGGAAATCCATTCGACAGTTAGCCACACACCGTAACTCGTTGGCACGTACCGTAAGGTATAAAAAAGGTGCGCTCACTTGGTCGCTTGAACCTTTGAGTGGGGAGTCCTAGTTGTGGGCAAACCTTCTTCAGCGAGAGCCTTTGTCCACGCCCCTTGAACCCACTTGTGAAACTCAGCCTTGAAGAACCGGTAGTTATTTATTTTATGTTTGTGTGTTGTACCGCCGTCATTCGGATCCAGTTGGACCTTTGTCAAAAGATGTGAACTTGTTGGGCCATTTAAACTGGGGCAAGTTTGTGTCCTTTGACAGTTGGGCAAAAGCTTCTAAAATGCCGGTGGGCCACTTTGTGAATGGGCCTCTTATCATTTGAATGTCATTTAGCCATATCATCGCAAAGTGTAAACCTGTTGGGCCTTTCAACTGGGACAAGTTTGCACCGCGCAATGGTGTGATTAAATACTTTAAAATGATAATGGGCCAACTAGTGTAAAAATTCTTAAATGGGCTTATATATTACATACATTGCACGTATCTCATGCATCTCATGCATACACGTATCATGTTAACCCCGTGTCTTAAAAGCCATCATAGATATCCGTTGGGTTAAGGATAAAAGAAGACTTGTCAAAGAAGAGTTTAGCAAACATGGATATTGGGGAAAAGGAAATCGAGAAACAGAGAAATTTACGGCAGAGATAGAAAGACCATTGGGGGCCTTCAAAAAAAAAAAGAGAGAAAAGAAAAAAGAAAAAAAAGAAGAAAAAAAAAAGAAGAAAAAAAAGAAAAAAAAAAAGAAAAAAAAAAGAAAAAAAAGAAAAAATTTGTTGTTTGTTTTTAGTCTTTGATAGTTAGACATAAGTCCGATGATGAAATTGTTTGCTTTAGGGTGAAACCTTAGAAACGATAAACCCTTGACGTGCTTTTATCTGATGCTTTGAGTAATTGATCTATGTTAGACTCGTAAGCACTTGATTATGGTTCTTAGCAGTGAAAACCTGAGTAGTTAGCAAAGTGACTAGTTGAAGAAATTGTAGGTCGGTGAATGACCGTTGCCTAAATGTCTATCTTGATTTGCTTATGTTATGATGTGGTATGGTTGAAAATGAAAGAAAAGTCTCTAAGAAAAGAATTGAACAACCTATAACCGATAAGCGTGAAGCTACCCATGGGCGAGTATTAGGACCACCATGAGGAGAAATGCTACTTAAATGGTAGGTGTGTCGAAAAAAAAGAAAAAAAAAAGAGAAGAAAAAGAAAAGGAAAGAAAAAAGAAGTTCAAAATGAAAAGAAAAAAAAAAGACAAAAGAGAAATAAAACTTACCTCATGGAGCACAGAAAAGCAACTGCAGGCATATTGAGACATCTAGGTTGGTTTGACCCATCGACCATAATTTTGAAACAAAATCATTGAGTTAGTTTACCTGGGGATGAATCTGCAAAGGAACCTTTGCACACACACACTTGAGTCTGGCATAGATCATTTATTCAAAGACTTGGATTTGAGTTGCATTGAGTGTTTTGAAGGTTCTCTGGTTTCATTACTGAGCATTCTTTGAGGACAATGATATGTATAACTATTGGGAATATTTCGTAGAACGTGATATAGCATGATGATATGGAAGGCCCCACCATATGGTTCATCTTGACCAAATACAAACAGCGGAGAGCAGAAAGCTAAATCAAAGACTGGGGGCGACCAGTCTACCACATCGCGAATCAAGGACGTAACAAGATATTGAGTCATGAGACTAGAGAGAAGGCCGAGCAATCACCTGGAGAACTGGCGGAAAACCTAACCCTGCGGGATAGGTAAATCATTCATGCATGCATGCATACACGTAACATATTTTGCATTCTTTTTTGTGTTTGTTTTGTTTTTCATAGGTTTCAAAGAAGAAAAAGAGAAAACGACAAAGACAAGCCAACCAGAATCAGCAACATACGAGTAGTAGTTTGGGGGATGAGTCCCAGGGCTGAGGTCCACATCAGTATCCGTTTGGGGCGAGGCCCATATCAGTATCAGCATGGGGCGAGACCCATATTAGAGTCAGCATGGGGGCGAGGCCATATCAGTATCAGTTTGGGGCGAGGCCCATATCAATATCAGTTCAGGGGCGAGGCCCATATCACTAACAGTTCGGGAAGAGGCCCCTATCAGTATCAGCTTGGGGGCGAGGCCCACAACATCAATATCAGATTTAGGGATGAGTCTTAGGGTCGAGACCCACATCAGTGTCAGTATCAGATTTGGGGGATGAGTCCCGGGGCGAGGCCCACATCAGCATCAGTTTCGGGAATGCGTCCCAGGGTTGAGGCCCATATCAGTCAGTTTCGGGAATGAGTCCTAGGGTCGAGGCCCATATCAGTAGAGTCCAGGAATGAATCCCAGGGGGCGAAGCCCACACTATCAGTAGATTCGAGAATGAATCCCAGGGCTGAGGCCCACCTTATCAGAATTTTGGAATGAATCCAGGGAATGAATCATAGGGCCGAGGCCTACATTGTCGGAATTTGGAATGAATCCAGGGAATGAAACCCAGGGTCGAGGCCCACCTTATCAGAATTTGGAATGAATCCAGGGAATGAAGCCCAGGGCCGAGGCCCACGTCGTCAGAATTCGGAATGAATCCGAGGTCAAAATTTAGAATGAATCCAAGGAATGAATCCCAGGGCTGAGGCCCACCTTATCAGAATTTTGGAATGAATCCCAGGGCTGAGGCCCACCTTATCAGAATTTTGGAATGAATCCAGGGAATGAATCCCAGGGCTGAGGCCCACCTTATCAGAATTTTGGAATGAATCCAGGGAATGAATCCCAGGGCTGAGGCCCCACCTTATCAGAATTTTGGAATTAATCCAGGGAATGAATCCCAGGGCTAAGGCCCACATTGTCAGATTTTGGAATGAATCCCAGGGTCGACGCCCACGCTGTCAGAGTTTTGGAATGAATCCAGGAATAAATCATAGCGGAAGGCCCACATTATTATCAGCATCAGTTTTGACGGGTATGGCACTCTGGGGGCGAGGCCCACATTATCATCAATATCAATAGCAGTCTTTCCGGGTATGGCATTCTGGGGGCGAGGCCCACATTGGTTCAGTATTAGTTCTGTCGGGTATTGCATTCTGGGGGCGAGGCCCACATTGGTTCAGTATCAGTTCTGCCAGGTACGGCACTCTGGATATCGAGATATCAGATCAGTTCTGCCAGGTACGGCACTTCGAGTATGGAGATATCAGATCAGCTCTGCCAGGTACGGCACTCCGGGTATGGAGATATATCAGATCAATTCTTCCATGTACGGTATTTCGGGTATGGAGATATCAGATCAGCTCTGCCAGGTACGACACTCCGGGTATGGAGATATCATATCAGTTCTGCTAGGTATGGCACTCCGGGTATGGAAACATCAGATCAGTTCTGCCAGGTACGGCACTCCGAGTATGGAGACATCAGATCAGTTCTGCCAGATATAGCATTCTGGGGGCGAGGCCCACAAAACATCAGATAAGTTTCTGCCGGGTATGGCATTCTGGGGGGAAGGCCCACATCAGCATCAGTCTGGGGGTGAGGCCCATATCAGTATCAGTTTGGGGCGAGGACTACATCAGTTCGAGGGTGATGTCCCTATTGTCAGCAGTGTTGGGTCGAGGTGCCCAGGGTCAAGGTGCCCCCGTTGTCAGTTGTAGTTCCGGGTCGAGGTGCCCAGGGTCGAGGTGCCCACTACATCATCAGTTCTAGGGTGAGGTCCCTATTGTCAGCGGTGCAGGGTCGAGGTGCCCCCGTTGTCGGTTGTAGTTCCGGGTCAAGATGTGTGCCCAGGGTCGAGGTGCCCACTACATCATCATATTCAGGGCGAGGTCCCTATTGTCAGCGATTGGGTCGAGATGCGTGCCCAGGGTCGAGGTGCCCCCGTTGTCGGTTGTAGTTCCGGGTCGAGATGCGTGCCCAGGGTCGAGGTGCCCACTATATCATCATATTCCGGGGCGAGGTCCCTATTGTCCACCGGTATTGGGTCGAGATGCGTGCCCAGGTCGAGGTGGCCCCGTTGTCGGTTGTAGTTCCGGGTCGGGATGCGTGCCCAGGGTCGAGGTGCCCACTGCATCATCATATTCAGGGCGAGGTCCCTATTGTCAGCGGTATTGGGTCGAGATGCGTGCCCAGGTCAAGGTGCCCCCGTTGTCGGTTGCATTCCGGGATGAGTCCCAGGGTCGAGGGCCCACTGCATCATCATCACAGTTCACATTCGGTGGTTCGGGAACAAAGTCCAGAGGTCGAGGCACCTTGCCATCATATCAATTCAGTTCAAAACAGCAGGCAAGTCAGGTGGCAGCTGGCAAGCCAAGAATTCATTCATCATCACTTTTAGGATGTGTCCCAAGGTCGAGGGCCCACACATCAATTGCAGTTCCGGGATGCGTCCCAGGGTCGAGGGCCCACTGCATCATCAACATAGTTCACATTTGGTGGTTCGGGAATAAAGCCCAGGGGTCGAGGCACCTCGCCACCATATCAACTCAGTTCAAAGCAGCAGGCAGACCAGGTGACAGCTGGCGAGCCAGGTAAGTAAAAATGCATTGCACGTACTTTGATAGGATTGTCATTGTCACACACTGCACAAGTCCCATCAAAGTGGGGGCGACTGTAGGCATTGCATTTTTGCATATCAGCCCGATGATGAGTCTCGTATGAAGACACTACCTTTTAGTTGTGAAAGCCGCGGGAAACGAACGTTGGAAGGGTAAGTTGAGAATTAGTATTTTGTCAGATTTACCTCGCGTTGTTTCGCTTCGGGTTCGCTTATTGGACCTCTGTTTTAAAACACACCAAGCCCATTAAATCACATCCAAAAATAATTAAAACATTTAAAACACATCTCACAAATTAAATAATTAAAACAAAACTAAATTAAATTAAAACACTTTCACAAATTAAATCACCTTCCTAAATTAAATTAAATCTCTTTCCTAAAATACATAAATCACATTCCTAATTTAATTAAATCACCTACCAATTTAAATAAATCATATCCTTAACTAAAAAGAATAAATCAAATCACTTCCCTTAATTAAAAAATTTTCCTTATCACATACTAAAATTAAAAATATCTCATAATTAACACAAATCCTATTCCTTCTCCAACAAGGTAAACCAATCCTCTTACCTATAAAAAGAACCATTCATCCCCTTATCAAACCCTGACTGGCTGGCACATTATAGCACATTCACACAAAAAATACAAATTTCTCTGCACAGCCCTTGTCCACGAATCAGCCCACTCCACACCTGCCCCTCCTCTTGCCTCACGTTCACAGCCGCATACCTCACCCATCAATTTCCCTGCGCAGCCACTCGTCCAGCCTCACACGTCGCCCACAATCCCCACGCTCACACACCTCACCGCTTCAGTCCATCACGCCATCAACAGCCCCACACGTTGCACGCCCATCCTTCACGCACAAATCTGCATCAACGCCCACATAGCACTTATAACAGCCACGTACCTGCCCACTAGCTAGCCAACTACACACACTTAGCCATCTACCGAGCAACCCTAACTGAAAACTGCCTGCCGAGACATAACCCTTGCACTGCCAGCAAATTATCGCATAAACAGCCCCCAAAATACCGCAAAATAGTCCCAAAATTTCACTAAATCAACCCCACCAACTGCCCGAAGACACCACTGAAAATTGCCACAAAATACCCCAAAACAGCCCCGCATTAAACCAAAATAGTGACCAGAAAATACACGTAAAACAGCAACGAAACAGAGTAAAAAACAGCAGCCCGAACATCAAAACAGCAAGGAAAGACGTTGAGTTAGTGAACCAAAAGAGTTGCGGATCATTCACCCTTCCAACGGACGTGTAACGCCATTTCTTGGACGACAAAAGAGGTTAGACCTGAGGGCACCTTTTTACTTATCTTCTTTATTTTTGTTTTATTTATTTTGATATATAATTGCATGAGAGTCGTTTGAGGCATGATGTGATTGTTGGATGAGCGGATATGTGTTCCCTTTTTTGGTATATCGAATGGAAACCCGGACGTAAATTCCATAGCCGATTCGAATGGACGGTAGTATGGTCTGCACTCGGGATACAATGCCACATACCACTTACGATACACGTATCTCGTTTCATCAAATTTGTATTTGAGCATGTTATAGTCTTTAGGTTATTCGTTTATTATTTAAAGCATGGTTTAATTTAGTTTGTTATTTATTTGTTAAAGCATATTTAGGTTGTTCCTTATGCATGTTATTAGTTTATGATGTGTTTGGATAATGATTTATACATGTTGATTTAATGGTTCAATATGCTCGTTGTGTTACATTGCGTGGAGTTATTTGGATGAAAGCAGGTTAGATCTAAGTACCCTTGAGCAGGATTATTGAGTAGACTTGGTTGATTCATTGCACAAATATATCATCACAAGTGACATAAGTAAGGGACCGTTTCGAACCCAACGGTTTGAGGTCTTCCCTTGCGAGGGGTTAGTGCGGCCTTAAATCTTTGTCCCGGTTCACACCGGGTGGCGACTCCATGTTATTTCGTACTTCCCAATTAGGCCGCGAGCCTAGAACAGCATCGCCGATTTTTGTTGTCTACACCTATGTTTTGGATCTGCCCTCAGGGCATGTACTTACATTAGGCGACTGTTATTTTGTACCTAGTTTGACTAGGAATATCATCTATGTATCTAGTTTAACCCGATGTGGGTATACCTTTGTATTCAGGAACACTGGGTGTTTTGTTTATAAAGATGATATTGAGATATGTACAACAGATGTGAATAATGGTCTTTATATTTTGAATATAAACTAATCTCAAACATATAACATGATAAACAAAAAACTCAAATTGAGTAAAACAGATGAGACTTATTGTGGTATTGTCGTCTGGCACACATTAACAAAACTCGTATATCCACACTTTTGAAGAATGGATACTTGGACGGATTATCCTAATTTATATGATGTCTGTGAATCTTGTCTGTTAGGCAAAATACCTAAAACAAATTTTAGTGGTAAAGGTGTACGTGCCACCGAGCTGTTAGCCCTCGTTCATAAACGTATACGGGCCCATGTCTAGCCAGGCTAGGTGGATATGATATACTTCGTAACCTGTACAGATGATGCATCACGTTATGATTATGTGTATCTTATGAAACACAAGTCGAAAACTTTTGAGAAATTCAAAGAGTTTCAACACGAATCAGAAAAATAGACGGGCAAAAGTATTAAAACATTATGGTCGGACCGTGGTGGAGAATACTTAAGCAATGAGTTTCAATTTTACTTGAAAGAATATGGTATTCTTTCACAGTGGACTCCTCCCAGAACACCTCAATTGAACGGTGTGTCCGTACAGAGAACCGAACTTTGTTGGACATGGTAAGGTTAATGATGAGTCGCACAGAGCTACTAATTTCCTTCTGGGGATACGTATTAAATAGTGCAATACTTATTTTGAATAAGGTTCCGTCAAAGTCCGTTGAACAGACTCCATATGAAATATAGACAGGAATTAACCGGGTTTCTTATTCTTGAAGATTTGGGGATGCTGGGCATATGTTAAACGTTTGGATAGTACCAAACTAGAACCGAAATCAGATAAGTGCCTATTTGTAGGTTATTCTAAGAAAATAAAAGGATATTATTTCTACAACCCACAAGAGAACAAAATATTTGTTGCTCTTTATGCGGTTTTCCTAGAAAATGAATTCATGAATACAGTGATAAGTGGGAGGAAAGTATAACTCGATGAAAATCAAAGTGATAATGTTCCTGGCACCGACCCCCTCACGGAACACCAACAGTCCATCAGGGATGAGACTGTTCCATAATCTTCTGATACAAAAGAATCGCGTAAGTCGGAAAGAGTCAGAAAACAACCTGAGAGGTATGAGTTTCTGATCTCACCTCATGTAGACATTACTATTATTGAGGAAGATGACCGGCTACATATGAGGAAGCGAATCAAGGTATCGACTCTGCTTTATGGCAATAAGTTCGAAATGGATTCCATGTATACCAACCAAGTTTGGACACTGGTTGATGCACCAGAAGGCATTAAGCATATTGGTTGTAAATGGGTCTTCAAAAAGAAAACGGACATGGTAGGCAACATACAAATATACAAAGCTAGGCTTGTAGCTAAAGGGTATCGTCAACGACATGGTGTCGATTACGATGAAACCTTTTCACCCGTTGCCATGATTAAATCCATTCGGATAATGCTTGCTATTGTTGTATATTTAGATTATGAAATATGGCAGATGGATGTCAAAACCACTTTCCTTAAAGGAAACCTTTTGGAGGATGTTTATACGCAACAACCTGATGGTTTTGTCATACCAAGACATGCAATTAAGGTTTCCAAGTTAAACCAATCCATTTATGGATTAAAGCAAGTATCGTGTTCTTGGAACCAACATTTTGAAGAGATCATAAAAGAATATGGTTTCATTCAAAACGAAGATGATTCTTGTGTATATAAGAATGTTAGTGGGAGCGCACTGACATTCATTGTCCTATATGTTGATGATGTATTGCTTCTTAGCAATGACATTCCCATGCTACAATCGGTGAAAGTTTGGATTTCATTAAAATTCTCCATGAAGACCTGTGAGAGGCAGCATTTATTCCAGGAATCATGATCTACCGGGATAGATCTAAAGCTGTTGGGACTCTCCCAGAGCTCGTACATTGACAAAGTGTTGAAGAGATTCAACATGGATAAGTCCAAGATGGGGCTGCTTCTGGTGTCACATGGCGTCTCTCTACACCTATGTTTTGGATCTGCCCTCAGGGCATGTACTTACATTAGGCGACTGTTATTTTGTACCTAGTTTGACTAGGAATATCATCTATGTATCTAGTTTAACCCGATGTAGGTATACCTTTGTATTCAGGAACACTGGGTGTTTTTTTTATAAGATGATATTGAGATATGTACAACAGATGTGAATAATGGTCTTTATATTTTGAATATAAACTAATCTCAAACATATAACATGATAAACAAAAAACTCAAATTGAGTAAAACAGATGAGACTTATTTGTGGTATTGTCGTCTGGCACACATTAACAAAACTCGTATATCCACACTTTTGAAGAATGGATACTTGGACGGATTTGATCCTAATTTATATGATGTCTGTGAATCTTGTCTGTTAGGCAAAATACCTAAAACAAATTTTAGTGGTAAAGGTGTACGTGCCACCGAGCTGTTAGCCCTCGTTCATAGACGTATACGGGCCCATGTCTAGCCAGGCTAGAGGTGGATATGAATACTTCGTAACCTGTACAGATGATGCATCACGTTATGGTTATGTGTATCTTATGAAACACAAGTCAAAAACTTTTGAGAAATTCAAAGAGTTTCAACACGAATCAGAAAAATAGACGGGCAAAAGTATTAAAACATTATGGTCAGACCGTGGTGGAGAATACTTAAGCAATGAGTTTCAATTTTACTTGAAAGAATATGGTATTCTTTCACAGTGGACTCCTCCCGGAACACCTCAATTGAACGGTGTGTCCGTACAGAGAAACCGAACTTTGTTGGACATGGTAAGGTTAATGATGAGTCGCACAGAGCTACTAATTTCCTTCTGGGGATACGTATTAAATAGTGCAATACTTATTTTGAATAAGGTTCCGTCAAAGTCCGTTGAACAGACTCCATATGAAATATAGACAGGAATTAAACCGGGTTTCTTATTCTTGAAGATTTGGGGATGCTGGGCATATGTTAAACGTTTGGATAGTACCAAACTAGAACCGAAATCAGATAAGTGCCTATTTGTAGGTTATTCTAAGAAAATAAAAGGATATTATTTCTACAACCCACAAGAGAACAAAATATTTGTTGCTCTTTATGCGGTTTTCCTAGAAAATGAATTCATGAATACAGTGATAAGTGGGAGGAAAGTATAACTCGATGAAAATCAAAGTGATAATGTTCCTGGCACCGACCCCCTCACGGAACACCAACAGTCCATCAGGGATGAGACTGTTCCATAATCTTCTGATACAAAAGAACCGCGTAAGTCGGAAAGAGTCAGAAAACAACCTGAGAGGTATGAGTTTCTGATCTCACCTCATGTAGACATTACTATTATTGAGGAAGATGAACCGGCTACATATGAGGAAGCGAATCAAGGTATCGACTCTGCTTTATGGCAATAAGTTCGAAATGGATTCCATGTATACCAACCAAGTTTGGACACTGGTTGATGCACCAGAAGGCATTAAGCATATTGGTTGTAAATGGGTCTTCAAAAAGAAAACGGACATGGTAGGCAACATACAAACATACAAAGCTAGGCTTGTAGCTAAAGGGTATCGTCAACGACATGGTGTCGATTACGATGAAACCTTTTCACCCGTTGCCATGATTAAATCCATTCGGATAATGCTTGCTATTCCTGTATATTTAGATTATGAAATATGGCAGATGGATGTCAAAACCACTTTCCTTAAAGGAAACCTTTTGGAGGATGTTTATACGCAACAACCTGATGGTTTTGTCGTACCAAGACATGCAATTAAGGTTTCCAAGTTAAACCAATCCATTTATGGATTAAAGCAAGTATCGTGTTCTTGGAACCAACGTTTTGATGAGATCATAAAAGAATATGGTTTCATTCAAAACGAAGATGATTCTTGTGTATATAAGAATGTTAGTGGGAGCGCACTGACATTCATTGTCCTATATGTTGATGATGTATTGCTTCTTAGCAATGACATTCCCATGCTACAATCGGTGAAAGTTTGGATTTCATTAAAATTCTCCATGAAAGACCTGGGAGAGGCAGCATTTATTCCAGGAATCATGATCTACCGGGATAGATCTAGAAAGCTGTTGGGACTCTCCCAGAGCTCGTACATTGACAAAGTGTTGAAGAGATTCAACATGGATAAGTCCAAGATGGGGCTGCTTCTGGTGTCACATGGCGTCTCTCTATCGAAGGATATGTGTCCTAAAACTCAAGATGAGAGAGATGTAATGATTCAGATACCGTATGCTTCAGTAGTCAGATCGATCATGTACGCTATGATATGTACACAGCCTGATGTCTCATATGCTTTGAGCATGTTCAGTCGCTATCAGGCCGATCCAGGTGATGGGCACTGGATTCCTGTAAAGAACATCCTTAAGTATCTTAGACGAACTAAAGATGCTTTCTTAGTCTATGGGGAAGGAGAACTTGGGGTGACTGGGTTCACCGATGCAAGTTTCGAAACTGACAAAGACGACTGTAAGTCCCAATAATGGTACATATTTTGTTTGAACAATTAGAGCATTGAGCTGGAAATCTTCCAGGCAAGATACTGTTGCCGATTCAACAACAGAAGCGGAATATATTGCTGCAGCTGAGGCAGCAAAAGAAGCAGTTTGGATCCGTAAATTCCTAATTGGATTAGGAGTAGTTCTGTTAGCAGCTGAGCATGTAGCTTTGTATTGTGACAATAATGGGGCTATCGCACAGGCTAAGAAACCACGGTCTCATCAACGATCCAAGCATGTACTTCGACGATTTCATCTGATTCGTGAGATCATACATCGTGGTGTTGTGAAGATCGAGAAGATCGCATCAGATGATAACATTACAGATCCGCTGACGAAGGCTATATCTCAGCAAAAGTTTGAGCGACATGTACATAGTTCAGGTGTTAGATACTTGAGGGATTGGCTATAGGCCAAGTGGGAGATTGTTGGACAATTATGACCCATAGCATCACTATTTGTAAAGAACATTGTGTTTTTGTACAAATTATTTATGTGAGAAAAGAAAATTGCCATTTTATCATTATTGTAATTAGATTACTTGGATATATATTAATGATAATAGTCCATATGGTTAAATCAGATTAATAAGATATGAGACACTATTAATCCACGAACGATTTAATCATTAAATATCCTTAGACGAAGTATTATCGAGACTAGACATTGATAATGCGGAATAAACTAGTATTACACTTGTGCGTATTATAGAAGCTTAACGACATAGTTCTCATATATTTAGGTATTGGATACTTATGCAAGTGTAATAAGAGGTTCTGTTAGCCGTTGGACCGGGAACAGTTCGCTCTGGATAGACCCACTCGGAATCCCATTGGTAGTATGACTATGTGTCTATGGGAATCCAAATCAGGGTAGGTGTATGTGATCTTTAACATGAGACTTACATCGCTATTACTTGCAACAATCAATTTACTTTAGTATTGGTCGTCTGGAGCTTTAACAAGTTCTTTGTACGCCTATATTGGGTTTTTTGAGAATCGTAGTGTATTGGATGTGATGTCAATATGGGATTATCAATTCAGTCATATGGAGATGATGGTCACATAGGATACATAACTAGTACTCTTAAAAGTTGCAGCTATCGGGATAGTATGACTATGTCATGACTTCCCGATTATAGAGATTAGTTACCGAGATCCGATATATGCTTCCTATGGGGCAGACACAGAGCCAGCCCTAGGCCTATCATGTGACATCCGATACTGGATCGTATTACGCATTACATTATATTAGTATTACTACGTCTGATACAAATGATATTCCTCGGCGAATATTTCTGGAGAATTGGGTAGCCACGGTGCTTTGCTAGAAGCCAACCATGTCTTGTAAATAGGTGAGAATATGGTACGGGGTACACATTTGTTCGGATAGTCCGATAACCGTATTTACTACAAACATATCCAGGAATCTCTTGGGTCGCTTCCTAAAGATTCACCAATGACATTTGTCTCATATAGAATTAATCTGGGATTAATTATGAGAGAGAAAATTCATCTCAGATTAATTGCGGCAAGAATTAATCTGGGATTATCTTCGTATAGAAGAGAGAACACGATTAATTTAGAATTAATCGATAAAATAAATTTAATAGTTAAAATTAGATTTTTCTATTTTATTTATTTATTTGGGGCTAAAATAATATATCGGATATATTAATTAAATTGGATTTTAATTCGGGCGAACGAATTAATTTAGAATTAATTCGAAAGCGACTGTCGTAATAATTTTGCGAGGCATAATTATTTAATTAAATTGGATTTAATTATGGCGCGACGGCAAATTCTTTTAATTCGGAATTAAACGAACCCGATAAAATTGCCCGTGACTTAGTTGTGTGTTGGAGAAGGCAACTCAAATTTTGAAATTAAAATATAGTGGGACCACATGACTTACATCAAAGGTCAAACTTTGATGTAAGTAGTTGGCTTTATTTAATTAAGCATTTACAACACACAACCACCAATTTTTTGGAAAACAACTCACAAACTCTATCTTCTTCTCCTATCTTGGCCGAACACTTCTCTCTTTGGGAGTGAAAATTTTCCTTCAAATTTTCATCAAAACTAGCACTTGGAGGAGTCAAATGAGGTGATAAGGAAACTCACCCAAGACACAAACAACAAGCTTGGAGCTTCATCCAAAAGAGAAAATTTTGAAATTTCTCCATATACAATGTAAGTGATTCCGCAACTTTCATGTTAATTTTACACAAATAATCATGTTTAGGATCTTGTGGCATGTCTTAGAGACTAACAGACGTGTGGTCAGGAACTTTCCCAAATTAGTTTTAAACCATTTCAGTTTCACCCTAGCATGTTAGAGGCCACCCTAAGGGTCTTGTATCAGCTCGTATGTATATATTACATCATGATATAAGTACGATACGCCTCGGAGTGATAACAACTACTTGAATAAGTAAACTTAGCTTGATTATGATATATATTCTTTAGTCTATCTTCTAATCGAGATTATCAATTATAGATCATCGCAGGAACCACAGGTTTCTTTAGCAAAATGAAGTAAGGATAGCAGGACTCCAAATCAGTGAGTGGACTTTTTCCTTTTTAGTTGATTTTCATTTCATATTTTTTCATATCAGACTTACTTTTACGCACTTAGGGCATTAGCCATTTTATCACAGTTATTTCGTCAATGAGTATGTTTTAAGAAATGTTTTAGAAAAATTATTTTAAAAGCTTGAGATTTATGATTTTCAAGGCATGGGGGAAAACCCACCTCAGTATGTAACTTGTCACAAATATGGAATTTACGGAGAGGACATGTGTGTTGGGAAGCGGCCGCGAGTGCGCAGCGGAAAATTAACTAAATCAAATTATGATGATGTTATCCATTTTCCCAAAACCCATTTGTTTTGATTATTCTACAAGCCTAGACATGTTACTATATATTCTAAGCATAAAAACTTATAAAACATGCAAAGAACATAAACCTAAACATGCTAACTATCATAAGAACTCTAATTAAAATAAAGAAAGAAAAAGACTTACTTGAACCGAAGACTCCTCCAGTCCTCCCTCCAATCTACAAACTTTTCTCGAACTCAGCAAGCTCTTCCACGTTCCAAAGAGCCACCCAAGTGTGTGGCCTCCAAAGATGCATATAACAAAGCCAAAACTCAACGGCAAGACTACGCCTTGAGTGCACATGTATTTTGCCCTTGGTACTAGCCTAGGCAAATACCTCAAAACTTTTAACTCGAGGTTCCTCTAGTAAATTAGACTTAATGATCCTCAAAATCAGTGGCTTACTCTTAAACTTTAGAGTTGCTCACTTATATAAACCCAAGATATGAAAGGTTTGGTGCAAAAATTTGTGAAGAATTCTTTGGGTTTATATAGGTGCTCCAAAGACAACAAAATTAATTAAGAATCCGATGTGGGATAAAAGGTAATTTAATCTTAGCCATTGGATCTTAATTTAGTGGTTTAATGAGATTACAAAACCCTAATAAGAGTTTGGGCCGAATTGGAATTCAATACAAATAACAAATAAAAAAATTACTATTCACATTATTATTCATGTTACTATTCACATTTTTATTTATTTATTTATTCAAATTCCCAAAGTGCCCCTATCGTCATTCAGCAATCCCTAAGCCACTATGGAACCTCATAAATGACCTGTTCAATAATTAAACACATTGAACCATTTATGAACAATTCCTACAGCAATCATATATGCTGTTAAATTTGTACTATGCACTGTTAACCATTGATTTCGACTTTGTTGTGTGTGACCTTTTGGGTTCCCCTCAAGTTGGACATGAAATGAATCGTGATAATTTAATCGAACATAAATTATCCTCCGATCAGATGGTCGTTCGATTTCAATGACCAAGGTTGACATCTAGCAACATGCCAAGGCCCCCAAATGAGAAGGAATGATATATATACCCATTATGCATGCGATTTACATATGATACGGTCCCTCGCCTCACTGTATCCCCACCGTTTGACCTAGGGTATGGAAAATGTCTACCCATATAGTCAAAGGTATGATGTTGATAGTGTCATGAATCGTGCTAACCCAAGAATCTCACATGATTCTTCAGCTGCAGCCACATTCTCAAACACTGATCACACATATCAACCCGCGAACTGGAATACTACTCTTATAAGAAAATATTATCCGAGAGGGTGGCGATTCTCTGTTGTATCTTTACAAACTTCATGTGTTTCAACAAATGACCCAATCATACCCTTATGATCGGATCTTTTGAACTGCGGAAGGAGAATGTCAAAGTTATTTGATCCACACATAAGATTGTAACGACCTCAAGTTTAAGGACTAGTCATCTAATCGATACATGAAAGTTCTCACAGACACATGGGATAAACACTCCATGTGAAAACTTTCGGCGGTCAGTTCGATGGACACGAGCAACTCATGCATCCATGTGATACACCAAGCGGACGGATCTCCGCTAGTAGCCTATGAGATTGGCTACCCCACTTAAGGGCAGATCATATCATCATGCTAGTCTCTCTGCTTTCTGAACGCCCATATTATTCACAAAACTATGACTATGAATGTTTAAGAGTAATGATTCTCATAAGGCGTGGAAGCCATCATCTTATTACTCCAAGGGCTTTATTACAGTGTTTGATGATTCATATAAGTTATGTAAGACACGTATAATAAAGATAACCATTTTATTAATTAATGAAAATATTACAAATACATGTACATATAGCCCATCCACAAGTTTGGTATAGGGCATATCCCTAACAATATGCACATGTAGAGGAATAGGGGGACGACGATACGTAACGCCCCCAAATCCTAGTTTAGGACTAGGGATGACAGATGCCCCTATATCATAGATTCAAAACTTGGAGGGTAGCATAGATCGACACCCTCAGTTCTAGATCGGCACCTCCGTCCGTCAATCTCACGGCGTCTCTCTCAAAAACGGGGATGGGGGATCGTGTGGTATAGTTTAGGCTCCTCTGAAAATTTCAATTATGAGCAACAATAGGGTATTTATAATAATATTTTTGAAAATTACGTTCTGACCCCCGAAAATTATAATTAGGTCCCTTCAATAGAACTTTCTCGCAAATTTATATTTTGGAAGCCCTTTTGATGTAAATTTTGAAAAGTATTCAACGCGAAAGTTGTTCGTCTCGGAAAGAAGAGTCTGATGGTTTAAGAATCAGCTCAATCGGAGTTCGTTTGAAAGTTATATAGCATAAACAAGAATCTTTTACGCGAATAACGATGTAAACAGGAATCGCGTAACCGGTTCTCGAAACCATGCGTTTTCCAACGTGATGAATCTTCACTTTAAAATATTCTGATATATTTTCTAACACATAAATTCTTATTTTCGAATAACATCTCGTTCCAAATTCTACACTTCAATTCAGAAATCTTCTAGAACCGTTTCGAAAAATAAATCAGGATATTACATTATCGCAGTGCCAACAAGTTTATTCCTAAAATAAATCTTGCACTTCCCAATACAAAATGAAATTCATAATTATATTGAGTTAAACTAAGAATGGAAATAATATTCCTTATTACACTAGAAAAATATAAAACTTTATTCAAAGTAAAAAAATATCTTGAAGTTAGAGGTAGATGACATATCCCAATCATGGATGCATCAACAATTGCTTCATTTCCAACTTTCAGGACCACTTCGTCTCCCTTGAGTAACTTCTTACTTGTTAGAATATGCGAAGACACACAAATATGTGATGTTATAGCAGAATTTAATATCCATGTATGAGAATCAAAACTAACACTAAGGTCGGTTTCATTAAAAAAGAGAGGACATACCTTTAGTAGATTTCTTCAAACTGGCTAAATAGAGAGGACAGTTCCTTTTCTAGTGACCAAACTTCTTACAATGGTAGCACTCATCATTTTATTTCTTATCCTTGGGCTTAATCTTGGACACACCTCCAGTGGGCTTCATCTTTTTAGAGGCACCTTTCTTGCCTTTTGTTTTCTTGCTCTTTGTAAGACGAGACATGACAAGAACCGTCTATTTATCACCACTACCACATTTCATGGCTCTCTCATATAACTTGAGAGATCCATGAAGCTCAGCCAGTGAAAGGGTAATTTTAATCAACTTGTTCATGTTGAATTTGTTGGGGTTTTATACGGAATTACAGGGTTAGCGCAGCGGAACGCGGAAAAAAGATTTTTCAGATTTCAAAGTTTTTTCTTGGAATAATTAAATAAAATTATTTATTTAATTAACCAATACTTAAAATCTGAAATTTTAACACAATAAATCATATTTCTTTTAATTATCGAATTACCCCAAAGTTTTGTAATTTATTCATTTTGGTCCTTAAATAGTCAAATACATAATTAATTGATTCCAAATCAATCCCAAAATGATTTATACATGTCTAATACATGAAAAAACAATTTGCAACACAAACCCCAAATTTTACTACAAATGCCGAGAGCAACCCATAATTTTTCTTAATTGCGATTTGGCCCCAAATGTTCAAAACATGTCAAGATCAAATCCAATAAATCCCAAATTTAATATACATAAAATATACATCAAATTATATCATATATATGAAAAGCCCCAAAATTGGATAAGGTTAGATATCCTAATTTCATAAATTACTCCAATTGTACAATTTACATTAAATTGAATTAATTCAATGCTTTAATCAATTCAATAATTCACCAAACAAGTCTCACCACTTGAAATAACATAAGAACAATTCTAGGTTATAATTGAGTGGAATTAAAACTCTAGAATGTCGACTTTAATCTTTAATTAATGAATTAAGCTTAATTACTCCTAATTAGCTAATTAATTAATCACACATGCTAAACATATCCAACGAGCTTCAAACACATTTAATTACCAATTCAAAGAGTAAAGACATCATCTTAATAATACAATTTGAATTTAAGAATGATAGAAACAATTTCTAAGAGGAAGAAAGTAAAGAAAGACTTACAAAATTCCCAATTTAGCTTTGATTTTATTCTTTGTTCAACTTTTTCTCTCAACTACATTTGTAATTATTTTTGAAAAACTTGTGTTAGTGTTGAAAATGAAAAAACAAAACCGTTTTGTTAATTTTTCCACCTTGGCCGAAAATATCAAAGAAAAAATAAATAACAAGTATTTAAATTTTGTTTGATTTTAATTGGTACAAATTTTGCTTTAATAAAGTTAACAATTATCTTTAATAAAGCAAACCAAAATATGTTCCAATAATATCATGCCATTTCCTAGTGAAATCATTACTAAAAATATTTATTTTATTAATTAATTTAATTATTTAATAATTAATAATAAATATAAATATCTTTAAATATATGTATTATATTTACATTAAATATGTCAAATACATATATTAATGATATATATCAAATATCACAAATTGATATTTTTATAATGTGTATTTAATAAAATCAAGTATTAAATACAAATACACATTAATTTGGAAATGACCGTTAGGTCCCGATTGCATGTATTTTTCGTTTAACCGTTAAACGAGTTATAAATAATCAGTATTATTCATAATAGTTGCCCTAGTGCTCTACGAGTATATTTCATTATTGAGACTCTCTAGATTAGGCATATCCGTCCCAAAATCAAATTTCGTGTCCATAATTTACCCACCCGTAAATTATGATGAACATAGAAAAACTCTCTGAATCATACAGGTCGAGGTCACTGCATACGGATAATCCATCTGTCACAGGTATCCGGATTATTCCAGAGATATAGATAAAAACGTCAAATCTCTATAGATATAATCACGTCGACGTTTGTATTAGCAATCCCTTAAAAACACTTAGAACTGAATTCTATAGTGTACCACAGGCCCATTGTTGGGATGTATGCCCTAGAGATACATGTGATGTAAACGGTCTTATGTGTTTTGAAATAAAACGATGCATTATTCATTTATTAAATTGTTTGTTTAATTTTCACATATTATAAATCATCTTGAATACCTTAGATTACTTATGTGCCTTCAGACTTAGTGTATAAGTGACATACACAAGAGGATTTAAGTCTAAAGTTAGTAATCTTAAATAGTCCATAGAGAGAAAACAAAGCGAGAACTTTTTTTTTGATTTATCTATAGCTGCGGTCCATTCTATATTTGTATGGCGATCTTGATCCGGATCGTCCATGTAGAGACATGAGAATGGAGGCACCTTGTATGATGCGATCATATAGGACTGGACCCAAATGGAAATGACATTCTTATAATATTCGTTAAACCAAGAAAGTCATTTCGATCTATTAGATAGTCATATATGGATTGATCTTAATCCTGAGTGTACTACGGACTCTTGCATGGTAGGCTATGTCCTTTGATTTACAAAGGTGAGGTTGGTGTAGCAGTCCCGGCCAATAGCTACGTATTTTTTGGGAATGGTCTGTTATGTAGCTGGGAACGTTTTACATAGACATGGAGTTCACTCCTACATGCGAGAAGTAGATGAGTATCTTTCTTAAGGGTTGATTCGGTGCTTGAACGATTTGAGCGCCCAAGTCTTTCTGTTACGAATAGAAAGATTAAAATTCATAATGGTTATGAATAAATCGTTCATTAGAGAATCAATGGTACTTAAGGTAAAAATAATTAGAGGGGTATAACAGACATTATGACCCGGCTCTAATTACGAGATACTCGTGAATGGTCAATTCATATGTAATGACTATATCGATGGACACCGAATTGGTTCGGCTTAATATATCATATGCGGCAACGAGAGTGCAACTTCGGGTTTTTAGTGGAATAACCCGGAGTTAATAATTCAGAATATTTAATTAAGAGCTTAATTAATATTTTGAGATTATTGGAGCTCGGAACCGTAGGTCCATTTGGTCCCCGTGCTAACTCAATTTACTATAGCGGATTTAGTATAATTGGATAGTCCAATTATATACTCACATATGTATAAATATTATTAATATGATTAATAAAATTATTTGTCACACTTGAAACTATATATTAAAAGTTAATATGGTATTAATAATTATATGATAATTATTAAATACAAACTATTAAATTATATATATGATATAATTTAATAAGGCTAAAGTTGTAATTTCCAAATTAAAGGGTTTTGGAAACACTTGATTTAATTTTGGAAGTTACAAATCTATAATGGCATTAATCTTTTTGATTTTGTATCATCTTTGACTTTAGGGAAAGTTAATATCACAAGTTGTAAAATTAATAAAAGAATATATGCCATTGCCGAAAATTTATAAGGATAAAGGGAAATGATTTGTTTGTTTTGGAAACAAATAATCCTTGGCATTAATTTGGAAGTTATGACTTTCAAAATTGGTCAATTGCTTATTTAATTTTGTAACATATTTTTAATAATGGTAATTGAAATTTTGATGTTACAAAAATTAAATAATTCCTTGTCATGGCCGAATTTTAGCAAATAGGGAGGGGAGTGGTTGTTTTGTTTTTGGAAACAATTTGACCTAAGTATATAAAGAAAATTTGATTTTCTTTTTGCTCACTCTCACTCTTGCAACCCTAGCCACCTTCTTCTTCTTCACCATTCTCTCAAAAGTTGAGAAACGCCATTGAAGAACATAAGAAGAAAAAATAAAATATTAAGTGTGATTAAATCTCTAAATTGTTTAGGGATTTATTTAGTGAGTGTAGCCCACACTACTTTCCGTTGGTTACGAGTCATAGCACGGAAGACTTTGTGGTGTCGAACAAATCATCATTTTCTTCTATTTCCATAGGTCACGGCATTGAGGTTTGGTTTACCTCATTACCGCCCATTGCCTTATTGTTTCGGGGCTCGTTTTGTGTGTGTTTTAATTCGGAATTTTGGGAAACACCTTGGTAATCTTTTGGGACTGTATTGTGGCTGTATTTTGAAGGAAAAATCAGACCTATAACATCACTGCATGTCACGCAAATCAGGGGTTGGTTTGGGTGCAGTTCGGGTGCATGTTCGGGACCTGTTCGAGGCCTGTCTCAGGGGCATTCCGGGGATGAAATCTTGTCTGAAATAGAAGCAAAATTTCAGTACACCTGCTGGTTGCATTCGGCTAAAGGAAGGGAGGAGCAGAAAAAAATTTCAACTCCGATCCGTGTGCCTAAGCCGCTTTCGCTGCGCGAGGAAAGAGTTTCCTACAATTGGCATCTATAGCGAGATTGAAAAGTGTTCTTAACCCTTCTCTTTTTTCATTTAAAGTTTCTGTTTTTAATATATTTATATGATTTATAAATATGATATGCATGTTTAGATGAGTGGGCACAATGTAATATTCATATGATGAATGTTTTTGTTATTTCATGTGATGAATGGATTTTGCATTGGTCGTAAATTTTTTCGGCTCTTATTTTTGTAGTTGGTTTTGTTTTTGGATGTAAGGCCATAAGGCAATTGTTTACATTTGTTGTAATTTTATTTTTCAAAGTAAAATTTCAATTCTTCTAATTTGGAGCACCGAAGTCGCAAAAGGAGCCAACACCACTTTGAAGCGGGATTTGAAGACCAAGGAATGCCTTGGTGAATCTTATGTACTAATTAGATTAGTATAGGAAAAATAAGAGCCTGGTCAATGCAAAATATTTTTAATGTTATATGTATGTTTATTTCGAATTGTTTGAATAACATGTCATATAGCTTAGGGTGCCCACTCTTGCATTTTACATGCCATAACATGCCATAGATGCATTATCATTATACACATAAAAGTATGATTTTATGTAATTTAAAATGTTTAAATTAGAATATGATATGCATAGAAATCAATTAATTAGATTAATTGGATTTATGGTTTAAAATTTGAATTCTAATATATTGGGCTTAATTGGTGCATAATAAATTCCATTGGTATATATGATGGAAACCCGTATATAAATTACATAGCCGAATCCGAATGGACGGTAATATGGTCTGCACTCGGGATACAATTCCACGTACCATTTGATTTTATAACGCACTAAGATTTATTAAAATATTTAATTAAAATTTTGACCTTTTAGAGTTCCATAAATTTTAAACTTATTCGTGTTCTAGTTTTTTAAGAGTTAAAATATAATAGCTCACTAATACCACTCTAATTAAAATAGTTTAATTGAGTAAAACTATTAGTAGAGACTAATGGAATATTAATGATACAATTTTTAAGAGTTAAAATTGGTTAGGTCACTTATGTCAAACTAGTGTAAATAAAAATTATGATTTAGTCGCCATAAATTTATCCACGCTAGTTAAAATAAAATATTAGATATTTTATAGATAGAAACCTTAATTTTAAAATAGTGAGTGGGAGATGGATATACGACAGTATATCCCGCAATCTCCGTTGTTAGTCCAAAAATGTGAGATTCAAAAGGCGCCTCGAGACGGCTTTGTTTTCGTCCCCCTATGGATGGTGTCCATTTTGGGTCAATATCAGGTTTGGGTTCCGAAAGGATAGGGATTCTAGATGTATCTAGTGAACTGACCTACCCTACGGCGGTACTTCACTCGTTAAGTTCAAGAATCCCGAAACGACGGGTTACACTCACAAAGGAATAATTAACTGTTAATAAAATTCCTTGATCGAATGAAACGGTAGTTGGTTAATATAAGAATAAGAGTTATTCCCGCATATATTAAATTGACTGAGATTGTCTCGATCTATCATGCAAGTACTTGACCTACCCTATAGCGGCACTTACTTGTGGGATGATAGATTTCAGTGGCATAATAATTCTCTTAGGTTTCTAATCATTATTCATGGTTCATGCATCATGTTTAATTTTATGCTAAAATTATTTGATGATTTTAATATGCGATGAATAAATGTTAAATGCATGTTTATTTTATTTTTCAGCCATGGTTTCTCCAATTATTTCCATACTTTCAAACGATAAACTAACGGGAGAAAACTATGTTAAGTGGAAAAGTAACATGAACGCTATCCTGGTCTGTGAAGACCTAAAATTTGTCCTGACGGAGGAGAGTCCTCCCGAGCCGGGTAGAAATGATGGCCAAGCTGTGCGCGATACCTACCAGAAATGGGTCGCAGCAAATGAGAAATCCCGCTGCTACTTGCTAGCAGGGATGTCTTAGGTTCTTCCTGCAAAACATGAACCTATGGCTCTAGCATCTCAAATGATGGAGTCATTGCAGGGCATGTTTGGGCAGCATTCGGAGCGTCAACGCCATAAGGCCATGGTCTCAGCGATGACTGCTAGGATGAAGGATGGGACATCAGTTCGAGAGCATGTCTTGAGGATGATGACCTATCTCAACACTGCTGAAACCCATGGAGCTCGTATTGACGAGCGTAGCCAGGTGACCATGATTATGGAAACTCTTCCGAAGAGTTTCCTGCAGTTTAAAAGCAACTATGTTATGAACAAGTTGACTTTTACTTTGACCCAACCGCTTAATGAGCTCACCCATTACGAGTCCATGCTTGTGGATCCTCGTAAGTCCGGTGCAGAGGTAAATGTTTTCGAGTCTTCTAAATCTGCAAAGATGAAGAAGAAAAGCACTAGAAAGGCTAAGGGAAAGCCCATGAAGAAGAATAAGAACAAAAAAGGCTCCAAAGATGCCAAGCCCAAAGGAAAATGTTTCCACCACAACAAGAATGGGCATTGGAAAAGGAAATGTCCTAAATACCTTGCTGAGCTGAAGGAGAAAAAGGAAACAGGTAAATATGATTTACTCGTTATTGAATCTCTATTAGTGGAGGATGATAAATCCTCTTGGATTGTTGAATCTGGAGCCACTAACCATGTTTGTTCTTCTTTGCAGCTACTTGATTCATGGAGGGACCTTGCTGAAGGTGACTACACCAAGAGGGTCAGGACATGGGATGCCGTTTCAGCAAGATCAGTGGGAGTTTCTAGTTTAAATTTCATAAATAATAGTTATTTAAATTTGAACAATGTGTTATTCATTCATGATTTTCGCAGGAATTTAATTTCTATTTCTAAACTTTTGGATGATGGTTATTCAGTTTCTTTTAATAGCAGTTTGATTATTATTGGTAGAAATGGATTAACTATATGCACAGGAACTCAGAAAATAACTTGTATGTGTTAAGACCATTAACACATAGGTCACTGCTCAATGCTGAAATTTTTAAGGTTGAGAAACCTAAAACTAAACGGCCAAAGATTTCTCACGATGACACATATCTATGGCATCTTAGACTTGGTCATATCAACCTTGACCGGATAAATAGATTGATAAAGAATGGAGCCTTAAACCAGTTAAAGCTCGGGACTTTACCAGTTTGTGAATCCTGTTTAGAAGGAAAAATGACCAAGACACCTTTTACTGGAAAAGGTATAAGAGCCAGTCAACCACTTGAGCTAATACATTCGGACGTTTACGAACCGATGAATGTAAGAGCCCGAGGTAGTTATGAATACTTTGTCACATTCATTGATGATTATTCAAGATATTGGTATGTCTACCTAATGCATCACAAATCAGATACCTTTGAAAAGTTCAAAGAGTATCGTGCTGAGGTTGAGAACCAATTAGGTAAGACAATCAAAGCTCTACGATCGGATCATGGAGGGGAATACCTCGACAGAGATTTCGAGGAATTCTTAGTTGAACATGGGATAATATCCCAGCTCACAGCGCCTGGAACACCACAACAAAATGGTGTTGCAGAGAGGAGAAATCGGACCCTACTAGACATGATGAGATCTATGTTTAGTTATAGCTCACTACCTAGTTCATTCTGGGGATATGCACTGCAAACCGCAATGTATATCCTCAATGTAGTTCGATCTAAGTCTGTTCCTAAGACTCCCTTAGAGTTGTGGAATGGTCGTAAAACTAGTTTACGATATTTCCGTATATGGGGGTGTCCAACACATGTGCTGAAGAATAAGACTAGAAAGTTGGAACCACGTTCTCAGGTGTGACTATTTGTAGGCTATCCTAAGGAAACTAGGGGTGGATTCTTCTATAGTCATAATGATAACAAAGTATTTGTATCGACATATGCCACATTTCTAGAGGAGGACTATATGAGGAAGTTAAAACCTCGGAGTAAGGTGTTACTCAAGGAGTTACTTACTGGTTCGACCAGCACACCACCGTCGACAAAAGTTGACAAAAACATAGCACCTTCGACATCTGAGAGTCATATACAAATTCGTCAGAATAATCTACCACCTAGACGCAGTGAGAGGGTTGTACGACAACCTAATAACTACATTGGGGTTGGAGAGGGACAAGTTGTCACATCCATTGATGGTATAGATGATCCATTGACTTATCGTAGTGCAATGGATGATTCTGACAAAGAGGAATGGCTCAAAGCCATGAACCTAGAGATGAAGTCCATGTATTCTAACTCAGTCTGGGAATTTGTAGACCAACCTGATGGGGTAAAACCCATAGGTTGCAAGTGGATCTACAAGAGGAAGAGGGGATCAGATGGGAATGTACAGACCTTCAAGGCTAGACTAGTGGCCAAAGGTTATACCCAGAAAGAGGGAGTTGACTATGAGGAAACTTTCTCGCCAATAGCCATGCTTAAATCCATCTGCACTCTTCTATCCATTGCCGCATATTATGACTATGAAATTTGGCAAATGGATGTCAAGACTGCATTCTTGAATGGCAATCTTGATGAGAGTATCTATATGATACAACCAGAAGGGTTCATCGCCCAAGATCAAGAGCAAAAGGTTTGCAAGCTGCAAAGGTCCATTTATGGACTCATGTAGGCATCTCGATCTTGGAATATACGATTTAATACCACGATCAAGTCTTATGACTTTAAGCATAATGTTGATGAGTCTTGTGTATACAAGCGCGTCATTGATGGGAAGGTGGTTTTTCTTGTTTTATACGTCGATGATATTTTACTCATTGTGAATGATATAAAGATATTATCAGACGTAAAAACCTGGCTAGCTAACCAATTCCAAATGAAAGATTTGGGAGAGGCCAGTTATATTCCTGGGATCCAGATACTTCGGGATCGCAAGAAATGACTGTTAGCTATGTCTCAGGCATCCTATATCGACAAGATCCTTGTGCTATTTGGGATGCAGAATTCCAAGAAAGGCAATCTGCCTTATTGGCATGGAATCCACTTATCAAAGGAACAGTCTCCTAAGACACCTCAAGATGTTGAGGAAATGAGACATATCCCATACGCCTCAACAGTTGGTAGTCTCATGTATGCTATGTTATGCACGAGACCAGACATTTTTTTTGCAGTGGGAGTAGTCGGTAGGTTTCAATCAAACCCAGGATTGGATCACTGGGTGGCTGTGAAACACATTCTCAAGTATCTTAAGAGAACGAGAGATTATATGCTTGTGTATTCCGGTGAGGATATGATCCTAAGGGGATATACAGACTCTGATTTTTCAGACAGATGTCGATTCTAGGAAATCCACATCTGGATTAGTGTTCACCCTAGGTGGTGGGGCTATAGTATGGCGAAGTATAAAGCAATCTTGCATTGCTGACTCCGCCATGAAGGCTGAATATGTAGCAGCTTGTAAAGCAGCTAAGGAAGCAGTCTGGCTCCGTAAATTCTTGGGAGATCTGGAAGTTGTTCCAGATATGGATAAACCACTCACACTCTATTGCGATAATAGTGGTGCGGTGGCAAACTCCAAAGAACCAAGAAGCCACAAAAGAGGAAATCATATAGAGAGGAAATATCATCTCATCAGGGAGATAATGCAGAGATGAGACGTTACCGTCACAAAGATTGCATCCGCAGAAAACCTGGCTGATCCGTTTACAAAGACCTTGCCGGCTAAAGTTTTTGAAGGCCACCTAGATGGTCTAGGATTACGTGACATGTCTCATTTTCTCTAGTGCAAGTGGGAGAATGTTGGGATGTATGCCCTAGAGCCACATGTGATGTAAACGGTCTTATATGTTTTGAAATAAAACGATGCATTATTCATTTATCAAATTGTTTGTTTAATTTTCGCATATTATAAATCATCTTGAATACCTTAGATTACTTATGTGCCTTCAGACTTAGTGTACGAGTGTCATACACAATAGGATTTAAGTCTGAAGTTAGTAATCTTAAATAGTCCATAGAGAGCAAACAAAGCGGGTACTTTGTTTGTGGTTTATCTATAGTTGCGGTCCATTCTATATTTGTATGGCGATTCTTGATCCGGATCGTCCATGTAGAGACATGAGAATGGAGGCACCTTGTATGATGCGATCATATAGGATTGGACCCAGATTAAATGACATTCTTATAATATCCGTTAAACCAAGAAAGTCATTTCGATCTACTAGATGGTCATATATGGATTGATCTTAATCCTGTGTGTACTACGAACTCTAGCATGGCAGGCTATGTCCTTTGATTTACAAAGGTGAGGTTGGTGTAGCAGTCCCGTCCAATAGCTACGTATTTTTTGGGAATGGTCTGTTATCTAGCTGGGAACATTTTACATAGACATGGAGTTCACTCCTTCTTGCGAGAAGTAGATGAGTATCTTTCTTAAGGGTTGATTCGGTGCTTGAACGATTTGAGCGCTCAAGTTTTTCTGTTACGAATAGAAAGATTAAAATTCATAATGGTTATGAATAAATCGTTCATTAGAGAATCAATGGTACTTAAGGTAAAAATAATTAGAGGGGTATAACGGATATTATAACCGGCTCTAATTACGAGATACTCGTGAAGGGTCAATTCGTATGTAATGACTATATCGATGGACACCAACTTGGTTCGGCTTAATATATCATCTGCGACAACGAGAGTGCAACTTCGGGTTTTTAGTGGAATAACCCGGAGTTAATTATTCAGAATATTTAATTAAGAGCTTAATTAATATTTCGAGATTATTGGAGCTCGGAACCGTAGGTCCATTTGGTCCCCGTGCTAGCTCAATTTACTATAGCGGATTTAGTATAATTGGATAGTCCAATTATATACTCACATATGTATAAATATTATTAATACGATTAATAATATTATTTGTCACTCTTGAAATTATATATTAAAAGTTAATATATGGTATTAATAATTATATGATAATTATTAAATACAAAATATTAAATTATATATATGATATAATTTAATAAGGCTAAAGTTGTAATTTCCAAATTAAGGGTTTTGGAAACACTTGATTTAATTTTGGAAGTTACAAATCTATAATGGCATTAATCTTTTTGATTTTGTAACATCTTTGATATTATGGAAAGTTAATATCACATGTTGCAAAATTAACAAAAGAATATACGCCATTGCCGAAAATTTGATAAGGATAAAGGGAAAGGATTTGTTTGTTTTGGAAAAAATAATCCTTGGCATTAATTTGGAAGTTATGACTTTCAAAATTGGTCAATTGCTTATTTAATTTTGTAACATCTTTTTAATAATGGTAATTGAAATTTTGATGTTACAAAAATTAAATAATTCCTTGTCATGGCCGAATTTTAGCAAATAGGGAGGGGAGTGGTTGTTTGTTTTTGGAAACAATTTGACCTAAGTATATAAAGAAAATTTGATTTTCTTTTTGCTCACTCTCACTCTTGCAACCCTAGCCACCTTCTTCTTCTTCACCATTCTCTCAAAAGTTGAGAAACTCCATTGAAGAACATAAGAAGAAAAAATAAAATATTAAGTGTGATTAAATCTCTAAATCGTTTAGAGATTTATTTAGTGAGTGTAGCCCACACTACTTTCCGTTGGTTACGAGTCATAGAACGAAAGACTTTGTGGTGTCGAACAAATCATCATTTTCTTCTATTTCCATAGGTCACGACATTGAGGTTTGGTTTATCTCATTGCCGCCCCTTGCCTTGTTGTTTCGAGGCTCGTTTTGTTTTCGTTTTAATTCGGAATTTTAGGAAACACCTTGGGAATATTTTGGGGCTGTATTGTGGCTGTATTTTGAAGAAAAATCAGACCTATAACATCACCGTAGGTCACGCAAATCAGGGGTTGGTTTGGGTGCAGTTCGGGTGCATAACGGGTCCAAAACAGTCCATTATTTCACTGTAGTTCGGAGGCTGTTTCTGGGGCATTCTGGGGACGAAATCTTGTCTGAAACAGAAGCAAAATTTTAGTACATCTGCTGGTTGCATTCGGCTAAAAGAAGGGAATAGCATAAAAAATTTTCAAATCTGATCCGTATGCCTAAGCCGCTTCCGCTGCGCGAGGAAAACGTTTCCTGCACCCATGGATTTAACAGATTGCTAATTCTATATTTGAATATATATGCTCTGTACACAGAGCTGACTGATCCTTTCTTGATACACACAGGATATCCTGAGCATCAGTCCACACCCAACGAATAGGCGGAGGTCTGATCTAAATAAATCAGTGACGTGACTGCCATCTAAGTGTGAATGATAACTCTTATATCCACAGTGGTATCTCAAGTCAAAGAATCACTATGCTCACTCGACCCGAGAAGATTCTTTTTGATGTTGGTGTTCCATCCATTAAGAATCTTTGGTGAGTCGTTCAGTGTTTATCCGCTATAAACACCTACACGTCTATACGAGTCTCCAAGACTCATGGTTCATTGAGAAACCATCGGAATCCAAGATTCCAATATACGACATGTACCAGTCTCAACGGGTTTACTTTACTGACCAAGTAGTGTAAACGTTGACCAGGAACTGTCTAAGAATGAAAACTTCTTGATACAACTCAATGTCAGTTGTGACGCTTTTGCAAAAGTATCATAACTAATCATTCTAAGGTCTGTTACGTCTTTACCATATTAAAGAAGAAGTTATATAAAAAAAACTGTTCATTTTATTCATAATAAAATGTTACATTAATATTTACAAGGAAATACATAATAAAATTAGCACTCAGAGCACCAACCGTAACATAATCTCCCACTTGCTCTAGTGCCAATATCGATTTATCTAATACCCATCGACTCCACATGTTTATCAAATAACTTCAGAGGTATGGCTTTCGTAAGCGAGTCTACTACATTATCTTCACTCGGTTCCTTGCACATGATAATGTCCCCTAACGACATAATTTCTCGAATGATGTGGTATTTTCGTTCCACATGCTTCGACTTCTGATACGCCTTTGGTTCGTTTTCTTGCGCAATGGCTCCAGTATTATCAAAGTATAACAGAATCAGATTCTCGATACTTAGGAATACTCCCAAATCTATGATAAAGTTCCTAACCCATACAGCTTCCTTTGCAGCTTTAGAAGCTGCAGTATATTCCACCTCTGTGGTGGAATCAGCTGTTGACCCCTGTTTGGAACTCTTCCAACAAACTGCACCTCTATTAAGGGTAAACACGAATCCTGATGTAGACTTTCTATCATTAGTATCGGATTGGAAATCAGAATCCGTATACCCATTAACTTGCAGTTCGTTTCCTCCATAGATTATAAACTTATCCTTAGTACCTTTAAGATACTCGATGATATGTTTAATGGCCATCCAATGGTCATTTCCTAGATTGTAATGATATATGTTGGTCACACTAACTGCGAAGCTGATATCAGGCCTCGTACATAACATGGCATACATGATGCTGCCCAAACACGAAGCATAAGGTTGATTAGACGTTTTAATCTTCTCATCTTCTGTTTGCGACATATCTTCTTTGAAAGATGTAAGCAATGTCTGAACGGTATGTTTGCTGTCTTACCGCTACCAAAATTATACCGTTCTAAGATCTTATCTACGTACGTTCATTAGGATAACCCAATAAGCTTCATTTCTCTATCTCTATAGATTTTTACGCCTAAGACATAAGAAGTTTCGCCCAGGTCCTTCATGGAGAAATTCTTACAGAGGTAAGCTTTGACGCCTTGCATCATCCCAATATCATTCCCAATGATAAGGATGTCGTCAACATAGATAATTAAAAATACCCCCATACTCCCATTGGCCATCTTATACGGATAGGATTCTTGTGAATTCTTGAGAAAACCAGACAATTTCATTATCTCGTCGAATCGAAGATTCCAACTTCGTGAAGCCTGTTTAAGTCCATAAATGGACTTCTTCGCTTGCATACCATACCCGAGTTCTCGCTGGATGCAAAACCCTCTGGTTGTTCCATATAGATTTCTTCATCAAGAAATCCATTTAGAAAAGTTGTTGTGACATCCATTTGCCAAATCTCGTAATCATGATAAACGGCAATTGACAATAAAATTCTGATGGACTTTAGCAACGCAACTGGTGAAAACGTTTCATCGTAGTTGACACCAGGTCGCTGCGAGTAACCTTTAGCTACCAGTCGGGCCTTAAAGGTTTCAACCTTTCCATCGGGCCCTCGATTCCTCTTGTAAATCCATTTACAACCGATAGGAACAATTCTTTCGGGAAGCGGAACCAAGTTCCATACTGATTCTCATACATTGAGTCCATTTCGGATTTCATGGCGTCTTGCCACTTCACGGAGTCGATGTCCAACATTGATTCTCTATAAGTAAAATGGTCAGTCTCTTCAACTAAGAGAACATCGAGACTCTTTTCTTGTATCAAATACAAGCGTTCAGGAGGTCTAGATACCATTTGTGACCTACGGAGTGTGTGTGTCGAAGGTTCTTCATCTTCTTGAACTACATGTTCCTCCATTTGTTAGTTGGTTCCAGGTTGTACTTTATGAAGTTCAACCTGTCTATGATCCCCACCTTCAGACAAAAATTCTATTTCTAGAAATTTTACGAAGTGAGTTACGAACACATTTCGATGCTCGGTATCATAGAACAAATATCCTTTCGTATTTGAAGGATATCCTACAAACCTAAACTTCTGCCCTCGAGGCAAAAGCTTATTTTACTGAGCCATCCTGACATATGCAGGACACCCTCAAATCTTACTATAACTAAGATTCGGTTTCCTACTGGTCCATATCTCCTACGGAGTCGTAGAAACATCTTTAGAAGGAATCTTGTTCAAAAGATGTGCGACAGTTAAAAGAGCATAACCCCATAAGTAATAGGGTAAATCTATATAACTCAACATCGATCGGACCATATACAGTAAAGTCTGATTTCTCCTCTCTGACACTCCATTGTGTTACAGAGTGCCTGGAGGAGTATATTTAGCGAGAATCCCGTTCTCCTTTAAATAATCAGTGAACTCTCCACTCATATATTCACCGCCTCGATCAGATCGAAAGCATTTAATATATTGACCAGTCTGTTTTTTAACTTAATTGTGGAATTCTTTGAACTTTTCAAAGGTTTCTGATTTATGTTTCATCAGATAAACATAAATGTACCGTGACAGATCATCGGTAAAGGTAACCAAGTAAGAAAAACCACAGTGAGCGATTTGACTCATTGGACCATATACATCAGAATATATGAGTTCCAATAGGTCGGTGGCTCGGTGTCCAACACCTGAAAATGAGGCTTTGGTCATTTTACCCCGAATACAAGATTCACAAGTTGGATAAGGTTCAATGGTGAGATCATGTATCAAGCCATTCTTAACCAACTGGGTTAGGCGTTTTACGCCTATATGACCCAACCTCATGTGCCACAGTTCAGTATTATTTATATCTAACTGTTTACATTTATTAATTCTAGAATTAAGGATAACTTGTGAGGTACGCAATATGTAATAACCATGCTCATTTGGACAACAAATGATCTGAATATTATTTCTATTATATAAATACAAAGAACGATTCTTAATATTTACATTATATCCTTCAGTATCTAATATAAAAAGAGACATAATATTCGCCACACAACCTGGCATAAAAAAGCATTCATTTAACAAAAGTCTCCTGTTAGGTAAGGGAATCTCACATATGCCCACTGCAACTACATCCAGAAAGTCGCCACTCCCGAATCTCAACTGCATCTCCCTAGATTTCAGCCGTCTACTTTCCGTCAGCACCTGCAACGTATTGCAAATGTGAATAGGACAAGCAGAATCCAAAATCCAATTAGATGTCATAGCTTCACAAGCCAATGAGATATCAATAATAGGAAAAATAAAAGTATCTGATGTCGATGCTCTTTCCTTCATTATCTGTCCAAGATAATCCGGGCAGTTTCTTTTCCAGTGCTCGACTTTCTGCCAGTGGTGGCACTTATCTTCAGAAGCTCTCTTGGGCTTCGCTACCTTAGCCTGCGGAGGAACATTGAAACCCTTCTTTTTCTTTCCTTTTGTCTTCTTCCCCTTCGACTTGGATTGGGAAGAAGCGAAAGTGAAGTGGGTTTCGGAAGGTGAGTCAGAACTTCATTCATTAAATCTTCCACTGCTGTGAGAATCATCTTATGCAACTCACGGTAAGAGCAGTGAATCTCATTCATGTTGAAGTACATGACAAACTGGCGATATGAAGCCGTGAGCGAACCGAGAATGACACTACGTCCCAGAGTTTCATTGAGAGGGAAATCTTGGCGCCTCAACTGCTCGATCAAATCGATCAAGTGAAGCAAATGCGGGCTCATAGCCTGCCCCTCATCAAGTTTAGAATGGAACAATTCCATTGAAACTCCATGAACCACGACCTGTTCTTGGTTCATGAATGATTCACGAAGTTGTGTCATCATGCTATACACATCGTGCATCTCAAAGTAAGTCTTCTTAAGCTCTGAAGAAAGAGAACTCAGAATGAATGATTTAACCCTTAAATCATCATCCTTCCATCGCTGGAAAGTCTCATGTTCTTCAGGAGATGGATCTGGAGATATATCAAGCGGTAATGGACCTTCCAAAATGTATCTCAGCTTCTCGAAATTGAGGACAATCCATAAATCCATATTCCAATCCGCAAACTTTTCAGCGCCTTTTAGCTTATTTGTATCAAGCATACGAGAAAAAGGATTGGTTAGAGGTGATGCCATCGCAAATCTATCAAATAGACATCGAATCAACGGTAAGCAGATAAACAGATAAAAGATTAAACAGTTTCATATTATATCATATAGCATTAACTAGATCATGGATTTTTAATCTAAAAATGCCCATACCACTATTTCATGCAATCTGTAATCCCTAAACAAAATACAAAACATACGATAATCAAATCATAACATAATAGTGAGAGGTGGACCCCATGAATATATTTCAACTCACAACTTTGGCACGTTTTCGTCTACGTATATTCATTAGGTAGACAACTCATTGTCAATCACTCAATAGTGACTAATGGGTTTTCGGTCCTGTTCGTTTCTCGTTGTGACAGCTTTGGCACGTTCACAAGGAGGCGTGCTAAGGTTAAACTTGTCAATGATAAATTCAAGATACTTCCATAACCCTGACAGCTTTAGCACGTTCAGGATTCCGCTTTCGCTTGAATTCACCTAATATCAAATATATCTGGTATAAATAAATTTCTACCGGCCATATCTTCATAGCTTTCGTACGTTCTCGGATATAGTCGTAGAAAATGTATCGATAAGCGGTATTGACAAGACGAACCAATTAATATACATCAAATATATATTAAATTAAAAACCTTATTTTCAGATAGGGATTTTTCCGCAAAAGATGCTTTTAATTTATTTAATCAAATTAATAAACACATGCATGCATGCATAAAGTCAAGATTAAATTATACATTGATTATTAAAGGCATAATCACATATCAGGTGTCCAGAATCAGACTCGCTCTGATACCATTTTTGTTGGGGTTTTATACGGAATTACAGGGTTAGCGCAGCGGAACGCAGAAAACAATTTTTCCGATTTCAAAATTTTTTCTTGGAATAATTAAATAAACTTATTTATTTAATTAACCAATACTTAAAATATGAAATTTTAACCCAAGAAATCATATTTCTTTTAATTACTGAATTACCCCAAAGTTTTGCAATTTATTTTTTTCTATCCTTAAATAGTCAAATAATTATTTAATTGATTCCAAATCAATCCAAAAATGATTTATACATGTCTAATTCATGAAAAACAATTTGCAACACAAACCCCAAATTTTACTACAAATATCGAGAGCAACCCAGAATTTTTCTTAATCTGCCCCAAATATTCAAAACATGTCAAGATCAAATCCAATCAATTCCTAATTTAATATACATCAAATATACATCAAATTATATCATATATATGAAAAACCCCAAAATTGGATTAGGTTAAGAACCTTAATTTCACAAATTACTCCAATTGCACAATTTACATTAAATTGAATTAATTCAATGCTTTAATCAATTCAATAATTCACCAGAAAAGTCTCACTACTTGAAATAACTTAAGAACAATTCTAGGTTATAATTGAGTGGAATTAAAACTCTAGAATGACATCTTTAATCTTTAATTAATCAATTAAGCTTAATTACTCATAATTACCTCATTAAGTAATCACACATGCTAAACACAACCAACATTCTTCAAACACATTTAATTACAAATTCAAAAAGTATAGACATCATCTTAACAACACAATTTGAAGTTAAGAATGATAGAAACAATTTCTAAGTAGAAGAAAGTAAAGAAAGACTTACAAAATTCCCAATTTAGCTTTGATTTATTTCCTTGTTCAACTTTTTCTCTCAACTACCTTGGTAATTATTTTGGAAAAACTTGTGTTAGTGTTGAAAATGAAAAACAAAACCATTTTGTTAATTTTTCCACCTTGGCTGAAAAATATCAAATAAAAAATAAATAACAAGTATTTAAATTTTGTTTGATTTCAATTGGTACAAGTTTTGCTATAATAAAGTTAACAATTATCTTTAATAAAGTAAACCAAAATGTGTTCCAATAATATCATGTCATTTCCCAGTGAAATCAAAACTAAAGATATTTATTTTATTAATTAATTTAATTATTTAACAATTAGAAAATAAATAAGTATCTTTAAATATATGTATTATATTTACATTAAATATGTCCAATACATATATTAATGATATATGTCAAATATCACAAATTGATATTTTTATTAATTTGTATTTAATAAAATCAAGTATTATATACAAATAAACATTAATTCGAAAATGACCGTTAGGTCCCGATTGCATGTACTTTTCGTTTAACCGTTAAAGGAGTTATAAATAATCAGTATTATTCATAACAGTTGCCATATTGCTCTACGAGTATATTTCATTAGTGAAACTCTCTAGATTCAGGCATATCCGCCACGAAATCAGTCCATAATTCACCCACCCGTAAATTATGACGAACACGGATAAACACTATGAATCATACAGGTCGAGATCACTGCATACGTATAATCCCCCCGTCACAGGAATCCAGATTATTCCAGTGATATAGATACAAACGTCAAATCTCTATAGATATAATCATGTCGACGTTTCTATTAGCAATCCATTAAAAACACTTAGAACTGAATTCTACAGTGTACCACGGGCCCATGGATTTAACATATTGCTACTTCCATATTTAAATACCTTTGCTCTGTACACAGAGCTGACGGATCCTTTCTTGATACACACAGGATATCATAAGCATCAGTCCATACCCAACGAACAGGCGGAGGTCTGATCTAAATAGATCGGTGATGTGACTGCCATCTAAGTGTGGAGGATAACTCATATATCCACAGTGGTAGCTCAAGTCAAAGAATAACTATGCTCACTCAACCCGAGAAGATTCTTATTGACGTTGGTGTACCATCCATTAAGAATCTTCGGTGAGTCGTTCAGTGTTTATCCGCTATAAACACCTACATGTGTATACGAGTCTCCAAGACTCATGGTTCATTGAGAAACCATCAGAATCCAAGATTCCAATATACAACATGTACCAATCTCAACGAGTTTACTTTACTGACCAAGTAGTGTAAACCTTGACCGGAAACTGTCTAAGAATGATAACGTCATGATACAACTCAATGTCATTTGCGATGCTTTTGCAACAGTATCATAACTAATCATTCTAAAGTCTGTTACGTCTTTACCATATTAAAGAAGAAGTTATATAAAAAAAACTGTTCATTTTATTCATTATAAAATGTTAAATTAATATTTACAAGGAAATACATAATAAAATTGGCGCTCAGAGCACCAACCCTAACAGAATTTGGTGATTAAACATTTGAAGGTATTATGAAGTGAATTGACAACAAGATCAACTTTGATATTGAAATCAAAGACCACATCAAATGTTTCAGTTTGCTCAATCAAATTGATTATCTTCAACACATGATTTGAAACAGGTGACCCTTCTAATATCCTTGTTTCAGTTTGCTCACTCCCACTTGGTGAAAAATAGAAACAATGTTGGATTTATTTATAGTAGGATATCAAGTTCTTATTAATTACAATACACCTCACCTAACAGATATTGGTATACAGTAATCGATAAGTGATAAATATTTTTCTTTGCATCTCCATACAAGTTTCGATTTATCCACCTCTAGTTTACTAACACCTCACCTAACAGATGTTGGTGCTTCCAACCAGTTAAGTCCAACCCAACACCTTTCTTATATAATAGATATTAGGGTACATCCAACTAGGTCATTATGATGAACAAATCAAATGATTAATGATACATAGAGGGTCCATCACCTAACAGATATTGGGATTTACTAAACATATATAAGGAAGATCATTCAATCATGTTGGAAGGTATATACTTAATATTCATATTTTATGGAGATTAAATATTTTACTATAATATTTTAATTTGTGTATATATATTCGTTATATATATGTGTGTGTACACATATCTTAATATATATTAAGGTCTCATTGATGTCTATGTGTTTGTATTCCAATACATAACATAGAGATTATGCATCAATATTTGTGTATGTATATCATAAATAGAGTTCTCATTTGTCTATGCATATTGATGTCTATTATAAGTATCTCAAAAACATAATATAGAGATCATGCATTGGCACTTTTGAGGACTTTATGTTTTATTTATTTCATAATTTGGCTATAGACATGAGATCCTAATATTTTAATAACTTTTAATAAAATAATTTTTCATTGGTTCAAGATAATTTCTTATGATAAGTGGAAAAAAGGAAAATTCTCAGAGGACGAGGGGGTCCAGCATGACCACTTAAATCCATGCCTTCTTAGGCTGTTATCGCTTTGGTGTCAGAATTTCCTTAGTCACTTTCTCATTAGACAAAATCTTAGGCTTTCACGGCTAGTTCTTAAGCATTTTAAGATTTTAGTTTAAATTCATAATTAAATTAATCTTATTAATTAATTAAAAAATTAGATTTATTCAAAATTTAAACTTTTATATTATTTCATTTTATTTTAAATTTTTTAACATTTAAAATTTAAATTAAATAGGAGGATGATTTATTTAAATGGATAAAATTATCTCATATGAGACAAGCATCCATTTATATTTATTTAATTTTATCTAGATAATAATTTATCAAGATAAGATAATTATCTAGATTAGTTTTTCAAATAAAAAATAATTTGATGAGTTCAAATTTTATCAAATTATCTAATCCCTCAAATTTAGGGATTTAAATACATGTAAAACTCTAACAAATCTAAATTTCGTACAAAATACAACTCTATCTATAAAACATTTATGATAAAATAAAATTCTAATTAATATTTAACACATCAAATAATAATATTTTAAATCAAATACGACTCATAATAATAGTATTATTTTACCCTTACAATTTCCCAAGAAATTGCATTCAAAATTTTCAAATTTGAGGTTATTTCAAAAATTTGCCAAAACTTTCAGAATTTACAAAGACGTCCAGAACATGCACTGTGCACTGCTGTCACTATTTTTAGAGTAAAAATAACTTTCGTGAAATTTGATTGAGCCGAAATTTGATAGATTTGTTAGTCTACAAGAAGAAGATGAGCAACAATTAAGGGTTTGGAATTTGAAGAAATCAAGTGGATTGAGGTGAGACCAACTTTACCCAAAACTTGAATTTTATAGTTTTAAAAAAAGAAGAAGAAGAAGAAGAAATCAAGTGGATTGAGGTGAGACCAACTTGACCCAAAACTTGAATTTTAAAGTTTTAAAAGTATGATGCCATACTAGAGTTATCGGCATATTAAATGCCTTTAAGTAGTTAGTAAGCAAAGAAATGGATTGTAGGTTGAATGCACAAATTTTTTGGGGGGGAAATCTTAAGTGTTGGATTAAGAATTGTTTAATGTGTGTAATTTCAATTCATTTCAGTCCCACCCCAGCGTGTTAGATGCCACCCTAAGGGTCTCGTATCAACTCGTATGTATATATTACATTATGTTATAAGTACGATACACCTCGGAGTGATAGCACTTACTTGAATATGGAAACTTAGCTTGATTCCGATGTATATATTCTTTAGTCCATTTTCTAATCGAGATTATCATAATAGATCATCGCAGGAACCACAAGTTTCTTCAGTAAAGTGAAGAAAGGCTAGCGGGACTCCAAAACAGTGAGTGGACACTATTCTCTAAAGTTGACTTTTGTGATATATTTTATATATCAGACTTATTTTTACGCATTAGAGCGTTAGTTGATTTTTATTACAGTTCTTTTATGAAAGGTTATGTTTTAAGTTATGTTTGAGAAAGACATGTTTCAAAAGTTTGATTTTATGGTTTTCGAGGCATGGGGGAAAACCCACCTCAGTATGTAACGGATACGGACATGGAATTGACGGATGTCATGTGCACATATAGAGGAATGTACGGACGGCGATACATAACGCCCCCAGATCCTAGTTCAGGACTAGGGATGACAGATGCCTCTAGATCCTAGTTTAAGAGCTTGGAGGGTAGTATAGATCCGCACCCCCAGTTTTAGTTCAGTGACTTGGGGGACGGCGATACATAACGCCCAAAGACACTAGTTTCAGGGACAAGAGTGGCAAGCTTTGGGGGACGACAATACATAACGCCCCAAAGTCATGGATTTGTATTCCTAACTCTAGTTAGGCGTATGGGGGGACAGCGATATGTAACGCCCCTATAAGTCAGGTTTTTAGAGACATATATCAGTTTTTAGAAACAGTTTTCAGATACAATTGTCAGAAAAGTTCCAGAGAAAGGTTTTCTAGAAATAAAGTTTTCGGAAAAAATCAGTTTATAAGATATTTCCAAAAAATCAGATTTTAGAAAAGTTTTTCAGAAAGAAAGAGTTGTTTTCAGTTATAAAATAGATTTTTAGAAAAGATAAATTTGAGATAGTTGGATTCTAGAACCATGTGTTTTCAAAAGCGTTTTAGTATTCATTTATAAACTGTCCGCTCACTTAGATCGTTCAAACGATTTTACTCCCCCACTATCAGTTTCCTTGTTTTGCAGTTTACCCGGAGGGCGAGCTCGGGAGGATGGATACTGAAGGCAGTCACTAGGGTACTTGGTCCACCAGGTCGAGTCAGAATTAGAGTCCAGTT
>SKCR01047056.1:0-31130 GCA_019454045.1 Zanthoxylum bungeanum
ACTCTGAAGTCATAACTTATTCCCTTTATCGATCTTTTATACCCAATCATACATATCTTATCATCTCATACATATATAAATATGCGTTCATATACTTATACTTATACATATGCTTATACATATACATATCATTATAGGTTCACACACACTTACGTACATAACATATGCATATAAACATTGAGCTCATCAAATGTTTCACTTCATATCATAGCAATAAAAAATTCATACATGCGATGTTCAATTCACTTAACTAATCATAGTCTTGAACTTCGTTCTCAAACTACCTTTTAACTGTCTTCTTTTTATCCAAAATAATTCATATCCTCTATATACAATTAAATACAAATCAACAATTCAAGATCTCATCGCATGAGTTACTTACCTGACTTTATGACCACACCAGGTCCTAGTCAAATCTGTCAAAATAAATCGCGAAACGTCGTCAGAATCGCAACTTACAGAATTCTTGACTTTACTATGATAACTTATGGATCTTTCCAAGACAATCAAATTAAGTCTGATTTCAATGATTTCAGTTCCAATAATCTTAAAACACCATTACAAACTAATTCATGCCCCTAGTTAACTTGAATTCTCGGTTTACGTATTTTGGAAAATATTCCGAAAAAATTTCTATAAATATTACGGAAGGGTCCTGAACCTTCCGAACCGTCCGGATTTATCAAAATATTATCGTATCATCATATATATCTCATATTTATCATTACAATAAAAAACAAACATCAATACCCGAAAAAATCACTTTAACTGGAAACTTACACATTTTAACGGATCGATCCAATTTGTTCCGTTTTCACTCGGATTCTACCAAATACATATATATTGAATATAGTCATACCCAAACAATTCAATTTATACAATATGCTACTCTGAGAAGCTACTAGATACATCCGAACATTTAATAAAAAAGTTAAAATTAGCGACTTTTTACCGGGAGGTCTCACTGAGATTTCGAGGGAATATACAGATTCCAAACAAACCTACGAACGCGATGGAATGGACAGAATTCCGATCAGAGCTACTGTTCACTCGTGGGGTCACTATTCACTAAAGTTTTCTCTCTCGTTTCGAGTGCAACAGTGCACGAAATAGAAAATCCTGTCACCGTCGACTTGTAGTACTTTCAAGAGCTTCAATTTGGCAGGTGGCTCAGGTCATGAAATGAAGCAACGAGTCGAGATCAGGATACTCATTAACGCGTATTTCCTCCTCTATTTCTCGCCGTTGCCGCGGCATTTTCGACGTCACCGCCTGCCATAATTGGACTCAGGGTGGCCAGACGCTTCCTCTAGTGCTATCGTGACAGCCGCCCGTGGCTGGTTGGTTGCCGACGTGACAAAGCCATCGTTGTTTCAGTTTTGGAGACGGTGGTCATTTTGAGGAGATTGTGGAATTATGATATTTTCGAAATTTCTGGAAACTATGGGGTATTTATATTAAAGTTTCTGAAAATTATATTAATACCCCTGTGAAATTACAGTTAGGTCTCTCCCTTGGGGTTTCACATAAATTTACATTTTTGAAGCCCACTTTGAAAAGTGTTCAACACGAAAGTTGTTCGTCTCGGAAAAACGAGTGTGATAGTTCAAGAATCATCTCAATCAGATTTTAGTTTTTCTCTTTTTATAGTTGAAACAAGAAACTTTTACGTGTATAACGATATAAACAGAAATTGCATAATTGGTCCTCGAAACCATGTTTTTTCCAATGCGATAAAACTTTACTTTAAAACGTTCCGATCTATTTTCCAACACATAAACTCTTATTTTCGAATATCATTCAGTTTAAAATCCTCAACTGTAATTCGAAAGTCTTCTAGAATTATTCCAAAAATATTCGAGATATTACAGTATGCTCACTCGCAAAAGGATTTCACAACCTTAAGTGTTTGAATAATGAAGATTTACAATACCATTTGGGCACTCATAAAGATAAGAAGATTAATGATGTGAGTTTCAAATCCTAGTAACTAAGCTCAATACAAATCATATTAAAGTGTAATGTGTGAGCTTGAATGTGAAAGCTTATGAAAAAGAAGATTATTTTTACTATATATTTTTTTAGATAACGGATATTATAGCTTGCTTCACCAACCCTACCTTAGTAAATCAAATGATATAGCCTGCCATGCAAAGTTCGTAGTACACTCAGGATTAAGATCAATCCATATATAAAGATCTAGTAGATTGAAATGAATTTCTTTAGTTAACGGTTATTATAAGATATTCATTTCTATTTGGGTCCAGTCCTATATGATCACATAATACAAGGTGCCTCCATTCTCATGTCACCACATGAACGATCCTAGATCAAGGTCGTTATACAAGTATAGAATGAACCACTGCTATAGATAAACCACAAATAAAATATCATTTTTGCCTGCTCTCTATGGACTGTTTTAGATTTCCAACTTCTCATATACAAAGTTCTGAAAGCAAATGAGTAATCAATCGTAAACAAGATAATTTAAAATATGCGATTTAAATCGAACAATTTTGATAAATGAATAATGATTCTTTTATTCCAATAAATAATTCTATTGATAATACATGAAGCTCTAGGGCATATATCCCAATAATCTCCAACTTGGAATAGAGAAAATGAGACATGTCATGTAATCCTAAACTCTTTTGGTGACCTTCAACAATTTTAGCCAATAAGGTCTTTGTAAATGGATCATCTAGGTTTTCTGCAGATTCTATCTGCGTGATAGAAATGTCTCTTATCTGCACAATCTCCCTAATAAGATTATATTTTTTCTCTATATACTTTCCCCTCTTGTGGCTTCTTGGTTCCTTGGAATTCACCACTACATCACTATTATTGCAATAAAGTGTGAGTGGTTTATCCATATCTGGAACACTTCCAGATCTTCTAAGAACTTCCGGTGCCAAACTGCATCCTTAGCTACTTTGCAAGCTGCTACATATTCAGCCTTCATGGTGGAGTCGACAATACAAGATTGCATTATGCTCCTCCAAAAAATGGCCCCACCACCTAGGGTGAACACTGATCCAGATGTTGATTTCCAAAAATCGACATCTATCTCAAAATTAGAGTCAGTATATCCCCCTAAGGATCATATCCTCACCAAAATATACAAGCATATAATATCTCGTTCTCTTAAGATACTTGAGAATATGTTTCACATCCACCCAATTATCCAATTCTGGATTGGACTGAAACCTACTGACTACTCCCCCTGCAAAACAGATGTTTAGTCTCGTACATAACATAGGAAACATAAGACTATCAACCGCCGAGGCATAATGGATATGTCTCATCAGTAAGTAACCATACTAGTACTACAAACAAATATACAAGTCAAGCACATCAACATTTTTTCAAAATTACCAAGTTATTACAAGTTTAGAATTATCAACATTATTTTTATCCTTAATTCTTTACACGTGCCAAATCCTCATATTTGCATATCTACATATGTGCCAATATAATAGCCAAACATCTAAAGCATACAAAGCAGAACTCGAATATCATAGAGTACATCATTTATCGTTGGATCAATATCATTCCTATGAGACATGAAGTCATTTTCTAACAGAGCTACTGTTCACTCGTGGGTCACTATTCACTGAAGCTTTCTCTTTCATTTCGCGTGTAATAGTGCATGAAATAGAAAATCTGTCACCGCCAACTTGTAGTACATTCCAAGAGCTTCGATTTGGCAGGTGGCTCGGGTCATGAAACGAAGCGACGAGTCGAGATCAGGATACCCATTCACGCGCATTTATTTCTCTGTTTCTCAACGTTGCCAGCATTTTGGCATCGCCGCCGACCATCGTTCGACGCAGGGTGGCCAGACGCTTCCTCTAGTGTCGTCATGATAGCTGGTCGTGGCCAGTAGGTCGCCGACGTGACCAGGCCATCGTTGTTTCAGTTTGGAGACGGGGGTCATTTTGAGGAGATCGTGGAATTATGATATTTTCGCAATTTCTGGAAACTATGGGGTATTTATATAAAATTTTCTAAAAATTACATTAAGACCCCCGTGAAATTACAGTTAGGTCTCTGCCTTGGGGTTTCACAGAAATTTTCATTTTTGAAGCCCTTCTGATGCAGACTTGGAAAAGTGTTCAACACCAAAGTTGTTCGCCTCGAAAAAACGAGTGTGATGGTTCAAGATCATAGTCATTAAGACATGCCACAAGATCCTAAATGTGTTTTTATGTGTGAAAAATCAATTAAAAATGGTGGAATCACTTACATTGATTTTGGAGAAATTCAAAATTTCTTTTGGATGAAGCTCCAAACTTGTTGTTTGAGTTGTTTATGCCTTGGGTGAGTTTCCTTATCACCTCAAATGAATCTCCAAGTGCTAGCTTTGTTGAAAATTTTGAAGTAAAATTTTCACTTCCATGGGAGAAGGTTTCGGCCAAGCCAAGAGAAAGAGAGAGTGAATAGTGTGTTTTCAAAACATAGTTGGTTGTTGTGTTAAATGAGTTAATTACTAAAGGCAACTACTTCCATCAATTTATGATCATTGATGTAAGTCATGTGGTCCCACCACATTTAAATTTAAAATTTGTGTTGGCTTCCTCAACACACAGCTAAACGTTGGCCTGAGTTCGTTTAATTCCGATTAAACGAATTTGCCGTCGCTGCATAATTAAATCCAATTTAATTAAATAATTATGCCTCGTAAAATCATTACGATAGTCGCTTACGAATTAATTCTAAATTAACTCGTTCGCCCGAATTAAAATCCAATTTTAATTTCGTATTGAAATCGGATTTCAATTAATATATCCAATACATTATTTTAGCCACAAATAAATAAATTAAATAGAAAAATCCAATTTAACTATTAAATTTATTTTATCATTAATTCTAAATTAATCGCGTTCTCTTTTCTATACGAATTTAATCCCAGATTAATTCTTGCCGCAATTAATCCCATATTAATTTTCTCTCTCATGATTAATCCAGAATAATTCTATTTGAGTCAAATGTCATTGGTGAATCTTTGGGAAGCGACCGAAGAGATTCCTGGATATATTGACAGTAAATACGGTTGTCGGACTATCCGAATACATGTGTACCTCGTACCATATTCTCATCGATTTACAAGACATGGTTGGCTTCTAGCAAAGTACCGTGCCTACCCAATTTTCCAAAAATATTCACCGAGGAATATCATCTGTATTTGGCATAGTAATACTAATATAATGTAATGCGTAATACAATCCAGTATCAGATGTCACATGTTAGGCCTAGGGCTGGCTATGTGTCTTCCCCGTACGAAGCATATATCGAATCTCGAGTAACTAATCTCTATAATCGGGAAGTCATGACCTAGTCATACTATCCCGATAGCTGCAGCTTTTAAAAGTACTAGTTCTGTATCCTGTGTGACCATCATCTCCATATGACTGAAGTGATACTCTCATCTTGACATCACATCCAATACACTACGATTCTCAGTAAACCCAATACAGGCGTACACAGAACCTGTTAAAGCTCTAGACGACCAATACCAAAGTACACTGATTGTCGCAAGTAATAGCGATGTAAGTCTCAGGTTAAAGATCACATACACCAACCCTGATTCGGATTCCCAAAGACACATAGTCATACTACCAATGGGATTCCGAGTGGGTCTATCCAGAGTGAACTGTTCTCGGTCCAACGGCTAACAAAACTTCTTATCACACTTGCATAAGTATCCAATACCTAAATATATGAGAACTATTCTGTTAAGCTTCCATAACGCACACAAGTGTAATACTAGTCTATTCTGCATTGTCAATGTCCAGTCTCGATAATACTTCGACTATGGATATTTAATGATTAAACCATTCGTGGATTAATACTGTCTCATATCTTATTAATCCGATTTAATCATATGGACTTTTATCATTAATATATATCCAAGTAATCCAATTACAATAATGATAAAATAGCAATTTCCTTTTGTCACATAGTTAATTTGTATAAAAACACAATGTTCTTTATAAATAGTGATGCTATGGGTCATAATTGTCCAACACAAGAATCATCTTAATCCGAGTTTTTTTTTGTTATTTTTATAGTTCAAACAAGAAACTTTTACGTGTATAACGATATAAATAGAAATTGCATAATTGGTCCTCGAAACCATGTTTTTTCCAATACGACAAAACTTCACTTTAAAACATTCTGATCTATTTTTCAACACATAAACTCTTATTTTTGAATACCATTCAGTTTAAAATCCTTAACTTTAATTCGAAAGTCTTCTAGAATTATTCCAAAAATATTCGGGATATTATAGTAAGCTCACTCACAAAGGAATTTCACAACCTTAAGTGTTTGAATAATGAAGATTTACAATACCATTTGGGCACTCATAAACATAAGAAGATTAATGATGTGAGTTTCAAACCCTAGTAACTAAGCTCAATACAAATCATATGAATGTGTAGTGTGTGAGCTTGATTGTGAAAGTGTATGATAAAGAAGATTTTTTTACTCTATGTTATTTTTTTTGCCTTAAAAGAAATTATGTGAAGGTTCAAGAAGTAGTCAAAACGAAATAAGGACTCAATTTATAGAGAAAATGAAAGTAGTCTCTTATGTTTACGTTGAGGCCGATATGCTGGTCTACTGAGGATGGTATGCCGATCTGCCATTACAACATCTATAAAATATTATTTTTTGAAGGTAAGCGCAAATAAGATCAGATTACTGACCGGTATGAAGATCGGTATGGCTCATGCCAGTTTCTGAGAGAATGTAAAATACGAAGATTGACTGATATGGATGTTGATATACTCTAGACCGATTCCAGTAACTGTGTAAATTCCATACTGATCAATATGAGTGACCGGTATGAAGTAGCCCAGTTCTAGAGGCAATGTAAAAATGCTCAAAACAGAGCAGAGTCACCATTATGTCGGTGTGGGGACCGATATGCTACTCTTAGTGCCAAAATGCAGGATTTGAAGATTTAAAAATATTTTGCACAATAGTTTAATGCATCTAAGTGAATGAGCATATGTCCTATGAGCTTAAAGACTTAAATTAACTATTCACTTACAAAGAGAGCCTTAAGCTAAGACCACAAAAGATATTTTTCGTTAGTCACTTGAGTCTTCACATTTATATACTCTTCAACGTAAATATGCTTCGACATCTCTTTGTAATATCAGTTAATGCGTGTCGAAGTCTTCTAGTGTTGCATCATCAAAATCCATCTTACGAATATATCGCTAACAACACCGTGGCAGAATACGTTTCGTATTACATCCAACCAAAACATATAAATCAAGTTATCTAAATTCTTTTCTCATAATCATTTAGAAACATAATAAACTAAAAGTATCGTTTGAAAACATAAATCAAAAGTATCAGAAAACACATGAATCAGAAGTATTGTAAAATTTTATCAAAATATCATAATAGTAAAAATGGAAATAATATATTATAAAACAGATCTCTGTGATCATTATTAAATTTCAAAATCATTTTTTCACAAAACCGTAACAGGTGTCCAAGAACCAAATCACTAGGCGAAAGGAAAACCAAGCATCCAATGTCGGAATTGTGGGTACTGACTGAACATTGTTCGAAACATGACCATGTCGACAGAGGTAACAGAACGGTCATAGTAAGATGGGCAAGGCCTAATAAAATACAAAACACACATTGTGGCAAAATCTTCTTATATCAGAAGTGAAGTCATAATCTTTTAGTTTTATTTGCAAAACATTTCAAAACAAGTATACAATTTACTTATTTCAAAAAATAAACAACCCAACAAATATCAATTAAACATTCATTAACAAGAACTCACAAGTCAGACATGTCGCACAACCCATTTCAAATCCATCGGATATTGACAAATATCTTATATATCGAGAAACTCCATTATCATAATACACATCAATAACATAATTCTAACCTACTATACATTTATATTCAAAACATAAGATTTATATATAATTGTACCAACCACCCAAACTCGTGGGTATGGCCAACCCAAACCTATAGTGGTTTAGTCAACAAAGTTGTTCTTATTTCTCTATATATATATATACATATACATATACATAAAAATACCTCATATGAAACAATCATGCTTACTACTAATCATACTTCGAGTATTTATCGCATGGAATACTTACCCGATCTCGCGAAAATTCCTGATCTTAGTCAAATTCGTCAAAACAAACGGTGGAAACGATTAGAACCGATGTTACGCGGAATTCTCGACTCAACTATGAAAACTTCCGGATCTACGCGAAACAACCAAGTCAAGTCTGATTTCAATGATTTCAGTTTCATTACACCTAAAATATCTAACTTAATAAATCTATCACGTAAAATTCACTATCCGGTATAAAATCCAAAAATCCTCTAAAATGTTTGAAATGTTACGAATAGATCCAGAACGTTTTAGATCCTTTTTCTTTCTCCAAAATCATCCAAATACTCTTAAGACATCATAAAATATCATTCCAGGATCATCAATTAACATAAATTCTCTAGTTATATATTTTCAGAAAATATTCCGCAAAAGCTTCCGATAACACTAGGATGGATCATGGAACCTCTGAAGCTTTCTGAAACCATCTAAACATTATCATATCAGCATAATTGACTCATTTCTAACATTACCTTCATCAAATCATAGACACTTGTGAAATTCGATTTTACCGGAAACTCACTAATCTTACAATATCGATCCAATTTATTTTGAGTTCACCTGGATTCTACCAATAACACATATTCAATATATTCTAGCTTATAAAATTCAATACAAATCAATATGTCACTCTACGACACTACTGGAAGTATCTAAATACAAAACGAGAGATTTGAAAATATTGATTTTTTTACCAGAAGGTCTTACCGAGATTCCGATGGCATACACTGACTCCCAACGCTCCCACGAACGCGTAATAATCGATGGAATTTGAATCAGAGTGACTTTTCACATGAATGTTACTATTTATAACATCTTTCTTCCTCGATTTATGTGCAACCAAGCACGGATCGGAAAAACCGACACCACCATTTATAGTACTCTTCGAGGGTTTTGATTTGATAGGTGGTTCGATAATTAGATCAAAGCGAGGAGACAAGAATGTAAAAACGCATTATGAGCATTTCTCTCATTCGCTCCGTCATTGCCGGCGTTCTTTGGCCGGATGTCGGCCACCAACGTATAGGGGGTGGTCCGACGCATAGACCAATGCCACTTAACCAGAAAGTTGCTGACATAGGCCTAATCCAGAATGTCAAAAGGGGTTAAGGTGAAGGGTTCATGAAATATGTGACATTTTTTATAATTTCAGGAAAATATAAGGCTATTTATAAGAAAACTTTTGAAAATTATAAACTGGCCCCCATGAAATTGCAAGTTGGTCCTTGAAAGTATACACTATGGAAATTCATGTTTTTAAGGCCATTAGATTATAAATTTCAAAAGGTGTTCATCAAAATAATTGTTCATCTTTGAAATATCTTTCCAACGGTTTAAAAATCACCTTAATCGGAGTTTGTTATCTATTTTTATTGTCGAAATTATAAACTTTCTCCGTATATAAAATGTAACGTAACCATTTCTTTCGAATTTCATGATTCCCAATACAAAGAGATCCCACTTCAAGATATTCTAACCTATTATTCAATAAAGTCTTATTTCCCAATATCATCTCATTCTGAGACCGGATCTGAGATATGATAACCTTTCATATCTGTTTCTGAAAAATTCAGTATATAACATCGTAAATATGTGAATGATACATATGTCATATACACAAGACTGATGGATCATATCTTAGTACTCACCGGATATCGTGAGCATCAGTCCACACCCAACAAACATGCGGAGGTCTGACTTAAATAGGTTAGTGACATGACTATCAATAAAGTACGGAGGATAACTCATATATCCACCGCGGTATCTCAAGTCAAAGGACCACTATGCTACTCGACTCGAGAAGATTCATATTGACGTTGGTGTACCATCTACTAAGAGTCATTGATGATTCGTTCAATGTTCATCCACTATAAACACCTACATGTCTCTACGAGTCTCGCGAGACTCATGGTTCATAGGGATAAACCATCGGACCAAGTCTTGATATACGACATGTGGTTGTCTCAGTAGATTTTACTAACTGACATGTGTCAATAAATCTTGACCAGAAACTTTATTTGAAAATATATATCTAGTAGTTACACCTCTCAGTGTCAACTACAAACTTCATTGTAATTGCACACTACAATATATATTCTCAGGTTTTTGTCTAATATATACATCAATAAATCTCATTTAATTTCAATCTAATCTAAATTAGATCAAATATATATATGAAAGATAATAGGTGCTACCATAAATAAATAACATTATGAAAAAAAATAATTGTTCGTTTTCTAATCGGTCATAAATACAATCCGGATTGGCACTCGAAGCACCAACCCCAACATACAATGAGACCGAGATAACTAACATGACTAAAGGACGGTAATTTGACTAAGGTCACAACTGCAACTGAGGTTATAAATGCGACTAAGGCACACTCATGACTAAATTGTCATTCTCCCGACTAATAGTCGCATTGTGACTATGGGTAAAAATATTATTATGGCTGAGTTGTTTGTAACTTAAGTAAAATGTTATTGTGACTGAGGGTCAGCAATATGATTGAGGTAAAAAAAATATGACTTAATGTAAGGAATGTGATTGAGTAATGCATAACACAACTTTCAGTTCACCAATGTGACTAATGTAAAAATATATTTATAACGAAGGTTAATGTAAAGTCTGTGCGACATAATAATTTTGAGGATATCTTGGCCTTACATAATCTGAATTTGAGAGAGATTTGTGTTGAAAGTTATAGGTATGTATGAAGTATAGATATATTTATGTATTATGATTTGTAGTTCAGGAAAAAAAAAAAAAAAAAAAAAGAAAGAGAGAGAGAGAGAGAGAGAGAGAGATGAATTATTGAAAATGGCTAGTTTGAAATTATTAATCTCTTATAAATGTGAGAGTCATTTTTTTTACCCATTTCTTTGGTCGAAACATACCGATAATGGTTCTTATTTTAAAACTTATAATTTGTATATCGATAATATGTAAATTTTTTCATGAAAAATTTATATTTCGAGAGTTATTTACGTTTTAAATAAAAAAAAAATTTGACAAATTTACTTTTTTTAATATACTATTAATTTTAATAATTTTACACCTATAAAATTAAATTTAAATTTTTTAAATTTAGTTAAAACTAAATTGAAAATGTTCTATTATAATTATAATTTTTTTTTTAATTATAGCACATATCAGAAATGATGTCAATGAGCAAAAAATATCGAAGGGTGGGGTGGGGGGGGGGGGGCAATAACAGCTGCCTATATTAAATTGTTTTTTTGGACAACAATAAAGTAATTATCATTTAATGTGTATATATGTCATATATGTATATATATATATATATATATATATTATATATATATATATATATATATATATATATATATATATATTATATATATATATATCTATATATATATATATATATATATATATTATAAATGATATGTTATATGATATATTATTTGTAAACATACGTGGAATGTGATTCTTACAGAATATGTACAATGCACAATTTATGACATAAAAAGCCTCAAAGATGAGGAATTCGTCCCACAAGACCTGGTACCAATTTGAGCTCGCAAGCTGTGAGGAGCCACCATCAACCTCGTTGAAATCACCGGAACGTAGTCTTCCTCGGGAACATCCACAAGATCAAGCCATCCCGAGGTAAAGCTCGCAGGACACATCCCATAAGACCTGGACGACTCGAACGATGCAGCCTTCAGGTCGATGTCTAAAGATCGTTTCACATGATCCAAACGCCTTATGAAGCTTATTTATGGATGAGTTATCGACAAATGGCAAGGCATGGGAAAGTGTTTTACTAATAGGTCCTGAGAAAATGAGATACAATACGCACTTCGCTTTGGCTTCCAAGCCTCCAACAATGAGGCCGAGTACGATGCACTACTCGCAGAGCTACAATTGGAAAATGAGCTATGCAATCGTAATCTTAAAATCCACAATGACTCATGGTTGGTTGTTCGACAGATCAATGGCGGGTATCAAGCCTGCGATGAAGAGATGACGCCTTACCTTGAGCAAGCCAGGATTCATGATCTGGAAGTTATCACATTATGAAATCTACCAAGTGTAGACACTTGCATTTTTGCAAGAAAGCCCGATGATGAGCCTCTTATGGAGGCAGTACCCGATAAGTTGCGGAAGTTGCGGGAAACGGACGTCGGAAGGGAAAATTAAGTACATCCTCAGATTTAATTCGTTTGTTTAGCCTCAGGTTCGCTCGATTAATCTTTGTTTTAACTTTTAGCCTCGGCCTAAAACCCATGTAACCCACAAAAGCCCACATACTCATACACACCCATCCAAAACCCATGCAATCTATGCAACCCTTTTAGGCCCACACACCCAAGCCCAATCCAAGATAATTAAATCACATGTAAAACACATGCCAAATCCCTCCCAAATCACCTTCATAATTAGCAAAGATTATAAATCCAATCAAATACCCTTCCTAAATCTAAATAAATCACCTTCCTAATCTAAATAAATCACTTACCAAATTAAAGATATTCCCTACCAAAATTACACAAAATTATTTACCGAAATAATTTAATTAAACACATCCCATATTTGCATGATTTACTTCCTTACCTAGAAACCCTAGCTCACCATTATAAAAAGTGGCCAAAATCCAAACATATCTCTCCCATTGGACTCCCGGCCACATAAAAAAGAAAACAAAGAAGAACCCTAGACGCTCCTCTCCCTTGGCTCTCACTCCTCACGCCTCTCTCTAAAAAACAAACACAAAAAAAAAACCTAAACACCTCTCTCTCTCTCTCTCTCATCTTTCTCTCTCTCATTCACCAAACTCAGTAACAAATACACAAACCCTAATACATTCAACACTCACGCCTATCTCCCCTCTCTCTCCCCTCTCTCCTCTCCCATGCACACAACACTCTCGGCATCACAAATTCACAAACCCCTAAAGCCGTGACACAAACACCACATTGACACTCAGAAAGCCGTAAACAACAAGAACAAAACTGCCTTCCACGTGAAGACAAAACCCACCAAGAAAAGTAATAACCCTAGCCCTCACACTCTCTCTCTTATCTATCGGCCCCTAAGATCTCTTTGGCCTCTCCCTCTCGCCTCACTCAACCCTCAATAGCCACGCACTTGGCTTCACATAGAACACACACACACGTCTTTCTTCAACGCACATTCACACGCACAAGCCTAGACACACACTCTTCAACTAACACACACACACGTCTCTCTCTCTCACAGCCAACACACAAAACCTAAGCCACCACTGACACAAAACAAAAGAAAACAACCCTCACTTTAACCAAACGAAACAGAACCCAATCAACACGTGAACAAACCAATAAGAAGCCAGTTCATGCGGCAACAAGCAACCAGCCCCCCACTGACCGAACTGCCAGTCAACAACCCTTCAAAAAATGTGATTCAGACCACCCAAAACACACCCCAAAATAGTCCTAAAAACAACCAAAACAATGAACAAAACACCACAGAAACAGCAGTCCAAAACAGTCCAGAAAGATCGCAGAAGGTAGCGACCGAAAACAGTGAAGAAAGACAGAGAAAAAGGCAGTGAAAAAAATGAGACAGCGAAGGAAAATACTGAACCAGAAAACCAGAAAAATTAAGGAACATTAACCCTTCCGGCGATGACGTAACACACTTCTGATGAGCAACTTAAAAGGTAAGACCTGAGGGCCCCCTTTTTACTATTTATCTTTTCAATTATTCATTGTTGATCATTTGCATGCATCATCATGTTTTATGTATATTTTTATTTATGTTGAGTTAATGATTGCGGGCTACCTCTTGCGGTATACGGATGGAAACCCAGACATAAATTCCGTAGCCGAATCCGAATGGACGGTAGTGCGGTCTGTACTTGGGATACAACTCCACATACCGCTTGAGAAACTTTCAAGCACGTGTTTCATTTTGTTATTTAATTTCATGTTTATTGTTCCGTTATTTATTTTCTATGTGTTGTTTCTTTATTTATACATTGTTAATCTAGTGCGCATGGGCTAATCGCGCTGGATTAAAGGCCCTCCAATTGAGGGAAAAGCCAAAAGGCTACCTTTACCACGATGTTTTGCCGCGCCGGACGAAGTATGCTTGATTGAATATGAAATAAGTTCAATCGGGCATATGAGGTCCCATATAGATGTCGGCCTTGGTCACATCTCTTTTATTCTTATGTTATTTACTTTCCGCACGTTATCGCTTTATTTATTTATGTAGTGTTAATTCAGTGCGCATGGGCTAATCACGATGGATTAAAGGTCCTTCATTTGAGGGAAAAGCCTAAGGGCTACCTTTACCCCGATGTTTTGCCTTGCCGGACGAAGTATGTTTGATTGAATGTGAAATATGTTCAGTCAGGCATACAAAGTCCCATATAGATGTCGGCATTGGTCGCATCTCTTTTATTCTTATGTTATTTACTTTCTGCACGTTATCGCTTTATTTATTTGTGTAGTGTCAATTTAGTGCGCATGGGCTAATCAGGATGGATTAAAGGTCCTCTATTCGAGGGAAATGCCTAAAGGCTACCTTTACCATGATGTTTTGCCGCGCCGGACGAGGTATAGTTGATTGAATGTGAAATACGTTCAATCGGGCATACGAGGTCCCGTATAGATGTTGGCCTTGGTCGTATCTCTTTTATTATTCCGTTATTTACTTTTCGCTTGTTATTGCTTTATTTATTTACGCATTGCTATCTCATGCGCATGGGCTAATCACGTTGAGCTAAAGGTCCTCCATTTGAGGGAAAAGCCAAAATGCTACCTTTACCACGATGTTTTGCCACGCCGGGTCGCACCCTTTTTCTTCTAATTTAGTTATTCACCTTTTTGTTTGTTATTTATCGCTTCGTATTTATCCTATTAGTTATCTATATTCATTCTGCTGCATCGCTTCACATTTACTTCCATGCATGCTTGCCTCTTTTAGTTATTTCTTTTACATTACGTACTTAATTATCCGCTTTTATTATTAATGCTTTTACAGTTATTGTTAATTACATTATTACGCTTCATTGTTCAATACGTTTATGGAATTATACATTTGCCTTCATTTTTATTTACGTTTATAGGTGTGCAAACTCGTGTGTTTATTTAAATTACCTTGCATGTGTTGCATAAGACTTGGTTATATTATTGTATAAATCTTTTCATTACAATTGGCATAAGTAAGGGACCATTCTGAACCCAACGGTTTGAGGTCTTCCCTTGTAAGGGGTGAGTGTGGCCTTAAATCATTTACCAATTCACACTGGGTGGCGACTCCATTTTATTTCTCCGGTTTAGTCCCCCACGGGCTACTCCGTACTCCCGACTGGGCCGCGAGCCCAGGCAGCGTCGTCCACCTCTGTGGTCGTGTCCACAGTCTGGTGACTCCACTAGGGATAGAGAATCGGCCCCGAAATAATGTCTTGTAATGTTTGTGATTTTTTCTTTAGTTAACCTTGTCTACAAGTCGGTTGGGACCAAGGGGTTAATAAAACTTTCCAAACTAAAGTTGATTTAACCAAAGGTATTATTATAGATAGATAATGATTTGGTGTCTTCCTTCACTCACTACCTTTTTATAGCCAAAAGGAAAAGCTGTGAAGACATCTAGATAATCATTTACTCAAAGCTTACCTTAAGGCATACTTAAATTGATGGACTAATTTGGAGGATCTGTTGTTTATTCCTGTCACCAAGGCGATAAGAGCCTAATAGGTAAGGGTATTTAAGAGAGTTCGCTCCACCCTCCCTCTGGGGAATTTTCAATAGAGGATTCCATTTGACAGTTATTCATGCACCGTGAAGTCATTTTTGATCGAAGCGGCGGATCGTTATATGGTATCATCACTCGTTGGCACGTACCGTAGGGTATAAAAAATGTGCGCTCACTTGGTCGCTCGAACCCCTGAGTGGGGAGACCTAGTTGTGGGCAACCCTTCACTGGCGGGAGCCTTTATCAATACTCCCATAAACCTGCATATGAACCATAGTTGCATGACCTATAGAAGCCACCCTTTATGCTTGTGTTTGGGACCATCATCATTTGGATTCATTTGGACTTCTTGTCATGAGATGTGAAATTGTTGGGCCATTTAAACTGGGATGAGTTTGTATCTTATGACGATTGGGCCAAAAGCTTCTAAAATACAGATGGGCCACTTTGTGTTTGGGCCTCCTATCATTTTAGGTTGTTTAGCCACGTTATTGTAAAGTGTAAACCTGTTGGGCCTTTTGCAACTGGGACAAGTTTGCACCTCGCAATAATGTGATTGAATGCTTTAAAATGATAATGGGCCAACTTGTATGAAAACCTTGATGGGCTTAGAAAATCCAAATACGATCCAAGTATGCCAGAACATGAGTCTGATATCCGCACTGGCTTTCATCCAGAAAGGATACGCCTTGTTATGACATATTTGTTTACTTTGGATACCTCGAAGTTCATCCACATGACCGCGATTGCTGAAAGCCCAATTCATCGTTTCTAGACAATGGCATGTTCCCATAATAGGCTTAGTCCACATTGTAAATGGGCGGTCTTTGTCTTCTACCGATGGAAATGGACAGAAGCGACAAAAGTTCACCCCGTAGCATAGGAGAGAACAATTTTGTGTACCCCATATTGGTGCATAAATAAGCCATACCTAGGACAGAAATGGACTTGCCACGAGTGTGGGAGAATAAGGTCGGAAGGATATATTCTGTTTTGATAACTACATATATCTTATATATCTCATACATCACACGCATCATGCTAACTCATAGTTTTAAAAGCCATCATAGATATTCGTTGGGTTAGAGAAGAAGGAAGACTCGTAAAAAAAAATAGTTGGCAAACATGAGTGAGTCAGATAATGAGGTTTCCTGCATGGACCAATTAGAGACCAACATCACTAAGATTACTGAGCAGCTGCAAGTTTTGACCAATGTTGTGGCCAGTTTGACCGTACCCCGTATAGCCAATAATAGGAAGTTCTGCAACCAGAATAGAAAGACCATTGGGGGACCTTTAGGGACCAAGCCTACTCCTTCTAGGGTCGCCCCTATCAGAAACAGACGATTCTCCAATTTTGGTAGACCATTGTCAGAGGTGTTTGAAGAACTGAAAAGGCAAGGACTCCTAAATCCCTTAGAACATAAACCACTTCCAAACCATGTGCCCCGCTACCTTGACCTAAACCTATATTGTTACCTCCACCAGCAAAAAGGCCATGAGACTGAAAAATGCACCCGCCTTAGGCATGAAATCCAAGACCTCATTGATGCCCATAAAATACCCGACCCGAAAAAGAACAACCCACACACAAAAAAACCCTCCACCCACCCACATGATCAACTCCGCCCTACCCGATAGCCTTGTCCTCCAAACTCACAACCACCAAACTTCCCGCGTGGGGATATGGGGCAACAGTAGTAAAGATGAGACAGAACAGAAGGGGATTTCTGGGAAAACCTCTTGAATATTGACGAGGAGGAGGTTGCAAAAGAGGAAAGTAAATGGGAAAAACAACTACTGCAGTTGGAAAATCTGATGTTTGAAGAAAGCAAGAAGACGAAAGAAGGCAAGGCTGCAAATTTTGGAGATGCTTAATTTCCTGATCTGATTCAATTTTAGTCCTGCATTTATTAATCATAAAGACATCGATTTTGCTTACTCATTCGAGCCGTTTCCTGTTAGTCCCTAAGTTAGGCATAAGTTCGATGATGAAATTGATTGCTTCAGGGTGAAACCTTAGAAACGATAAGTTCTTGATACTCTTTTATCTGATGATTTGAGTAATTGATCTAGGTTAGACTCGTGAGCACTTAATCATAGGTTTATAGCAATGAAACCTGAGTAGTCGGCAAGGTGACTAGTTGAATAAATTGCAGGTCGGTGAATGACCGTTTGCTTAGATGTCTATCTTGATTTGCTTGTGTTATGATGTATAGTGTGGTTGAAAATAAAAGAAAGTCTCGAAAAAAAAATAATATGAACCATCTATAACCGATAAGCGTGAAGCTACCCATGGGCGAGTATTAGGACCACCATGAGGAGAATGCTACCTTAAAAGGTAGGTGTGTTGGAAAAAAAAGACAAAAAAAAAACCATGCCATATTGAGCACATAAAAGAAACTGCAGGGCATAATTGAGACATCTAGGTTGGTTTGACCCATCGATCCCAATTTTTTGATGGAATTATTGAGTTGGCTTATCTGGGGATGAATCTACAAAGGAACCTTTGCACACACACACTTTGAGTCTGGCTTAGATCATTTATTCAAAGACTTGGATTTGAGTTGCGTTGAATGTTTTGAAGGTTCTCTGGTTTCAATACTGGGCATTATTTGAGGGCAATAATATGTATAACTATTGGGATTGTTTTCTAACCAGTAATATAGTATGTTGATAAGGAGTGACACATCATGTAGTCCACCTCGACCTAGTGCAAACAATAGAGAACAGAAAGCTAAGCCAAGTCTAGGGGCGACCAGTCTACAACCCCGTGAATAAGGGATATACCGAGAACTTGAGCCATGAGACAAAAAAGAACTGAGCGATCACCAGAGGAGAATTGGCAGAAGAAAACTGTAAGTAGGCCCGGGGGTGACCGAAGACATTTATGGGCAAAATACACCAGAGAGCACAAGAAAGGCCTAACCCATCGGAATAGGAAATACATCCATACATACTTGCATACACGTCACGCACACACAATTTTTGTTTTGTGTTCACAGGTTTTTGAAGAAAGAAAGAAAAAAGTGGCAAGGACGAGCAAGCCGAGAATGGAAACAATCTCAACTCAGTAATGGTTTGGGAATGAACCATCTCTCATCAAGTAACGGTTCGGGATGGACCACCTCACAGTAATGGTTCGGGAATGGACCACCTCACAGTAACGGTTCAGGAATGGACCACCTCATACAATAACGGTTCGGGAATGGACCACTTCACAGTAACGGTCCGGGAATGGACCACCTCACAGTAACGGTTCAGGAATAGACCACCTCACAGTAACGGTTCGGGAATGGACCACCTCACAGTAACGGTTGGGAATAGACCACCTCACAGTAACGGTTCGGGAATAGACCACCTCACAGTAACGGTTCGGGAATGGACCACCTCACAGTAACAATTTGGGAATGGACCACCTCACAGTAACTGTGAAGACATCTAGATAATCATTTACTCAAAGCTTACCTTAAGGCATACTTAAATTGATGGACTAATTTGGAGGATCTGTTGTTTATTCCTGTCACCAAGGCGATAAGAGCCTAATAGGTAAGGGTATTTAAGAGAGTTCGCTCCACCCTCCCTCTGGGGAATTTTCAATAGAGGATTCCATTTGACAGTTATTCATGCACCGTGAAGTCATTTTTGCTCGAAGCGGCGGATCGTTATATGGTATCATCACTCGTTGGCACGTACCGTAGGGTATAAAAAATGTGCGCTCACTTGGTCGCTCGAACCCCTGAGTGGGGAGACCTAGTTGTGGGCAACCCTTCACTGGCGGGAGCCTTTATCAATACTCCCATAAACCTGCATATGAACCATAGTTGCATGACCTATAGAAGCCACCCTTTATGCTTGTGTTTGGGACCATCATCATTTGGATTCATTTGGACTTCTTGTCATGAGATGTGAAATTGTTGGGCCATTTAAACTGGGATGAGTTTGTGTATCTTATGACGATTGGGCCAAAAGCTTCTAAAATACAGATGGGCCACTTTGTGTTTGGGCCTCCTATCATTTTAGGTTGTTTAGCCACGTTATTGTAAAGTGTAAACCTGTTGGGCCTTTTGCAACTGGGACAAGTTTGCACCTCGCAATAATGTGATTGAATGCTTTAAAATGATAATGGGCCAACTTGTATGAAAACCTTGATGGGCTTAGAAAATCCAAATACGATCCAAGTATGCCAGAAACATGAGTCTGATATCCGCACTGGCTTTCATCCAGAAAGGATACGCCTTGTTATGACATATTTGTTTACTTTGGATACCTCGAAGTTCATCCACATGACCGCGATTGCTGAAAGCCCAATTCATCGTTTCTAGACAATGGCAAGTTCCCATAATAGGCTTAGTCCACATTGTAAATGGGCGGTCTTTTGTCTTCTACCGATGGAAATGGACAGAAGCGACAAAAGTTCACCCCGTAGCATAGGAGAGAACAATTTTGTGTACCCCATATTGGTGCATAAAATAAGCCATACCTAGGACAGAAATGGACTTGCCACGAGTGTGGGAGAAATAAGGTCGGAAGGATATATTCTGTTTTGATAACTACATATATCTTATATATCTCATACATCACACGCATCATGCTAACTCATAGTTTTAAAAGCCATCATAGATATTCGTTGGGTTAGAGAAGAAGGAAGACTCGTAAAAAAAATAGTTGGCAAACATGAGTGAGTCAGATAATGAGGTTTCCTGCATGGACCAATTAGAGACCAACATCACTAAGATTACTGAGCAGCTGCAAGTTTTGACCAATGTTGTGGCCAGTTTGACCGTACCCCGTATAGCCAATAATAGGAAGTTCTGCAACCAGAATAGAAACCATTGGGGGACCTTTAGGGACCAAGCCTACTCCTTCTAGGGTCGCCCCTATCAGAAACAGACGATTCTCCAATTTTGGTAGACCATTGTCAGAGGTGTTTGAAGAACTGAAAAGGCAAGGACTCCTAAATCCCTTAGAACATAAACCACTTCCAAACCATGTGCCCGCTACCTTGACCTAAACCTATATTGTTACCTCCACCAGCAAAAAGGCCATGAGACTGAAAAATGCACCCGCCTTAGGCATGAAATCCAAGACCTCATTGATGCCCATAAAATACCCGACCCGGAAAAAGAACAACCCAACATACAAAAAAAAACCTCCACCCACCCACATGATCAACTCCGCCCTACCCGATAGCCTTGTCCTCCAAACTCACAACCACCAAACTTCCCGCGTGGGGATATGGGGCAACAGTAGTAAAGATGAGACAGAACAGAAGGGGGATTTCTGGGAAAACCTCTTGAATATTGACGAGGAGGAGGTTGCAAAAGAGGAAAGTAAATGGGAAAAACAACTACTGCAGTTGGAAAATCTGATGTTTGAAGAAAGCAAGAAGACGAAAGAAGGCAAGGCTGCAAATTTTGGAGATGCTTAATTTCCTGATCTGATTCAATTTTAGTCCTGCATTTATTAATCATAAAGACATCGATTTTGCTTACTCATTCGAGCCGTTTCCTGTTAGTCCCTAATAGTTAGGCATAAGTCCGATGATGAAATTGATTGCTTCAGGGTGAAACCTTAGAAACGATAAGTTCTTGATACTCTTTTATCTGATGATTTGAGTAATTGATCTAGGTTAGACTCGTGAGCACTTAATCATAGGTTTATAGCAGTGAAAACCTGAGTAGTCGGCAAGGTGACTAGTTGAATAATTGCAGGTCGGTGAATGACCGTTTGCTTAGATGTCTATCTTGATTTGCTTGTGTTATGATGTATAGTGTGGTTGAAAATAAAGAAAAGTCTCGAAAAAAAAATAATATGAACCATCTATAACCGATAAGCGTGAAGCTACCCATGGGCGAGTATTAGGACCACCATGAGGAGAAATGCTACCTTAAAAGGTAGGTGTGTTGGAAAAAAAAAGACAAAAAAAAACCATGCCATATTGAGCACATAAAAGAAACTGCAGGGCATAATTGAGACATCTAGGTTGGTTTGACCCATCGATCCCAATTTTTTGATGGAATTATTGAGTTGGCTTATCTGGGGATGAATCTACAAAGGAACCTTTGCACACACACACTTTGAGTCTGGCTTAGATCATTTATTCAAAGACTTGGATTTGAGTTGCGTTGAATGTTTTGAAGGTTCTCTGGTTTCAATACTGGGCATTATTTGAGGGCAATAATATGTATAACTATTGGGATTGTTTTCTAACCAGTATATAGTATGTTGATAAGGAGTGACACATCATGTAGTCCACCTCGACCTAGTGCAAACAGTAGAGAACAGAAAGCTAAGCCAAGTCTAGGGGCGACCAGTCTACAACCCCGTGAATAAGGGATATACCGAGAACTTGAGCCATGAGACAAAAAAGAACTGAGCGATCACCAGAGGAGAATTGGCAGAAGAAAACTGTAAGTAGGCCCGGGGTGACCGAAGACATTTATGGGCAAAATACACCAGAGAGCACAAGAAAGGCCTAACCCATCGGAATAGGAAATACATCCATACATACTTGCATACACGTCACGCACACACAATTTTTGTTTTGTGTTCACAGGTTTTTGAAGAAAGAAAGAAAAAAGTGGCAAGGACGAGCAAGCCGAGAATGGCAACAATCTCAACTCAGTAATGGTTTGGGAATGAACCATCTCTCATCAAGTAACGGTTCGGGAATGGACCACCTCACAGTAATGGTTCGGGAATGGACCACCTCACAGTAACGGTTCAGGAATGGACCACCTCATACAATAACGGTTCGGGAATGGACCACTTCACAGTAACGGTCCGGGAATGGACCACCTCACAGTAACGGTTCAGGAATAGACCACCTCACAGTAACGGTTCGGGAATGGACCACCTCACAGTAACGGTTTGGGAATAGACCACCTCACAGTAACGGTTCGGGAATGGACCACCTCACAGTAACGGTTCGGGAATGGACCACCTCACAGTAACAATTTGGGAATGGACCACCTCACAGTAACTGTGAAGAGACATCTAGATAATCATTTACTCAAAGCTTACCTTAAGGCATACTTAAATTGATGGACTAATTTGGAGGATCTGTTGTTTATTCCTGTCACCAAGGCGATAAGAGCCTAATAGGTAAGGGTATTTAAGAGAGTTCGCTCCACCCTCCCTCTGGGGAATTTTCAATAGAGGATTCCATTTGACAGTTATTCATGCACCGTGAAGTCATTTTTGCTCGAAGCGGCGGATCGTTATATGGTATCATCACTCGTTGGCACGTACCGTAGGGTATAAAAAATGTGCGCTCACTTGGTCGCTCGAACCCCTGAGTGGGGAGACCTAGTTGTGGGCAACCCTTCACTGGCGGGAGCCTTTATCAATACTCCCATAAACCTGCATATGAACCATAGTTGCATGACCTATAGAAGCCACCCTTTATGCTTGTGTTTGGGACCATCATCATTTGGATTCATTTGGACTTCTTGTCATGAGATGTGAAATTGTTGGGCCATTTAAACTGGGATGAGTTTGTATCTTATGACGATTGGGCCAAAAGCTTCTAAAATACAGATGGGCCACTTTGTGTTTGGGCCTCCTATCATTTTAGGTTGTTTAGCCACGTTATTGTAAAGTGTAAACCTGTTGGGCCTTTTGCAACTGGGACAAGTTTGCACCTCGCAATAATGTGATTGAATGCTTTAAAATGATAATGGGCCAACTTGTATGAAAACCTTGATGGGCTTAGAAATCCAAATACGATCCAAGTATGCCAGAAACATGAGTCTGATATCCGCACTGGCTTTCATCCAGAAAGGATACGCCTTGTTATGACATATTTGTTTACTTTGGATACCTCGAAGTTCATCCACATGACCGCGATTGCTGAAAGCCCAATTCATCGTTTCTAGACAATGGCATGTTCCCATAATAGGCTTAGTCCACATTGTAAATGGGCGGTCTTTGTCTTCTACCGATGGAAATGGACAGAAGCGACAAAAGTTCACCCCGTAGCATAGGAGAGAACAATTTTGTGTACCCCATATTGGTGCATAAAATAAGCCATACCTAGGACAGAAATGGACTTGCCACGAGTGTGGGAAAATAAGGTCGGAAGGATATATTCTGTTTTGATAACTACATATATCTTATATATCTCATACATCACACGCATCATGCTAACTCATAGTTTTAAAAGCCATCATAGATATTCGTTGGGTTAGAGAAGAAGGAAGACTCGTAAAAAAAAATAGTTGGCAAACATGAGTGAGTCAGATAATGAGGTTTCCTGCATGGACCAATTAGAGACCAACATCACTAAGATTACTGAGCAGCTGCAAGTTTTGACCAATGTTGTGGCCAGTTTGACCGTACCCCGTATAGCCAATAATAGGAAGTTCTGCAACCAGAATAGAAAGACCATTGGGGGACCTTTAGGGACCAAGCCTACTCCTTCTAGGGTCGCCCCTATCAGAAACAGACGATTCTCCAATTTTGGTTGACCATTGTCAGAGGTGTTTGAAGAACTGAAACGGCAAGGACTCCTAAATCCCTTAGAACCTAAACCACTTCCAAACCATATGCCCCGCTACCTTGACCTAAACCTATACTGTTACCTCCACCAGCAAAAAGGCCATGAGACTGAAAAATGCACCCGCCTTAGGCATGAAATCCAAGACCTCATTGATGCCCATAAAATACCCGACCCGGAAAAAGAACAACCCAACATACAAAAAACCCTCCACCCACCCACATGATCAACTCCGCCCTACCCGATAGCCTTGTCCTCCAAACTCACAACCACCAAACTTCCCGCGTTGGGATATGGGGCAACAGTAGTAAAGATGAGACAGAACAGAAGGGGATTTCTGGGAAAACCTCTTGAATATTGACGAGGAGGAGGTTGCAAAAGAGGAAAGTAAATGGGAAAAACAACTACTGCAGTTGGAAAATCTGATGTTTGAAGAAAGCAAGAAGACGAAAGAAGGCAAGGCTGCAAATTTTGGAGATGCTTAATTTCCTGATCTGATTCAATTTTAGTCCTGCATTTATTAATCATAAAGACATCGATTTTGCTTACTCATTCGAGCCGTTTCCTGTTAGTCCCTAATAGTTAGGCATAAGTCCGATGATGAAATTGATTGCTTCAGGGTGAAACCTTAGAAACGATAAGTTCTTGATACTCTTTTATCTGATGATTTGAGTAATTGATCTAGGTTAGACTCGTGAGCACTTAATCATAGGTTTATAGCAGTGAAAACCTGAGTAGTCGGCAAGGTGACTAGTTGAATAAATTGCAGGTCGGTGAATGACCGTTTGCTTAGATGTCTATCTTGATTTGCTTGTGTTATGATGTATAGTGTGGTTGAAAATAAAAGAAAAGTCTCGAAAAAAAAATAATATGAACCATCTATAACCGATAAGCGTGAAGCTACCCATGGGCGAGTATTAGGACCACCATGAGGAGAAATGCTACCTTAAAAGGTAGGTGTGTTGGAAAAAAAAAGACAAAAAAAAACCATGCCATATTGAGCACATAAAAGAAACTGCAGGGCATAATTGAGACATCTAGGTTGGTTTGACCCATCGATCCCAATTTTTTGATGGAATTATTGAGTTGGCTTATCTGGGATGAATCTACAAAGGAACCTTTGCACACACACACTTTGAGTCTGGCTTAGATCATTTATTCAAAGACTTGGATTTGAGTTGCGTTGAATGTTTTGAAGGTTCTCTGGTTTCAATACTGGGCATTATTTGAGGGCAATAATATGTATAACTATTGGGATTGTTTTCTAACCAGTAATATAGTATGTTGATAAGGAGTGACACATCATGTAGTCCACCTCGACCTAGTGCAAACAATAGAGAACAGAAAGCTAAGCCAAGTCTAGGGGCGACCAGTCTACAACCCCGTGAATAAGGGATATACCGAGAACTTGAGCCATGAGACAAAAAAGAACTGAGCGATCACCAGAGGAGAATGGCAGAAGAAAACTGTAAGTAGGCCCGGGGGTGACCGAAGACATTTATGGGCAAAATACACCAGAGAGCACAAGAAAGGCCTAACCCATCGGAATAGGAAATACATCCATACATACTTGCATACACGTCACGCACACACAATTTTTGTTTTGTGTTCACAGGTTTTTAAGAAAGAAAGAAAAAAAGTGGCAAGGACGAGCAAGCCGAGAATGGCAACAATCTCAACTCAGTAATGGTTTGGGAATGAACCATCTCTCATCAAGTAACGGTTCGGGAATGGACCACCTCACAGTAATGGTTCGGGAATGGACCACCTCACAGTAACGGTTCAGGAATGGACCACCTCATACAATAACGGTTCGGGAATGGACCACTTCACAGTAACGGTCCGGGAATGGACCACCTCACAGTAACGGTTCAGGAATAGACCACCTCACAGTAACGGTTCGGGAATGGACCACCTCACAGTAACGGTTTGGGAATAGACCACCTCACAGTAACGGTTCGGGAATAGACCACCTCACAGTAACGGTTCGGGAATGGACCACCTCACAGTAAAAATTTGGGAATGGACCACCTCACAGTAACTGTGAAGACATCTAGATAATCATTTACTCAAAGCTTACCTTAAGGCATACTTAAATTGATGGACTAATTTGGAGGATCTGTTGTTTATCCCGTCACCAAGGCGATAAGAGCCTAATAGGTAAGGGTATTTAAGAGAGTTCGCTCCACCCTCCCTCTGGGGAATTTTCAATAGAGGATTCCATTTGACAGTTATTCATGCACCGTGAAGTCATTTTTGCTCGAAGCGGCGGATCGTTATATGGTATCATCACTCGTTGGCACGTACCGTAGGGTATAAAAAAATGTGCGCTCACTTGGTCGCTCGAACCCCTGAGTGGGGAGACCTAGTTGTGGGCAACCCTTCACTGGCGGGAGCCTTATCAATACTCCCATAAACCTGCATATGAACCATAGTTGCATGACCTATAGAAGCCACCCTTTATGCTTGTGTTTGGGACCATCATCATTTGGATTCATTTGGACTTCTTGTCATGAGATGTGAAATTGTTGGGCCATTTAAACTGGGATGAGTTTGTATCTTATGACGATTGGGCCAAAAGCTTCTAAAATACAGATGGGCCACTTTGTGTTTGGGCCTCCTATCATTTTAGGTTGTTTAGACACGTTATTGTATTGTAAAGTGAAACTGTTGGGCCTTTTGCAACTGGGACAAGTTTGCACCTCGCAATAATGTGATTGAATGCTTTAAAATGATAATGGGCCAACTTGTATGAAAACCTTGATGGGCTTAGAAAATCCAAATACGATCCAAGTATGCCAGAAACATGAGTCTGATATCCGCACTGGCTTTCATCCAGAAAGGATACGCCTTGTTATGACATATTTGTTTACTTTGGATACCTCGAAGTTCATCCACATGACCGCGATTGCTGAAAGCCCAATTCATCGTTTCTAGACAATGGCATGTTCCCATAATAGGCTTAGTCCACATTGTAAATGGGCGGTCTTTGTCTTCTACCGATGGAAATGGACAGAAGCGACAAAAGTTCACCCCGTAGCATAGGAGAGAACAATTTTGTGTACCCCATATTGGTGCATAAAATAAGCCATACCTAGGACAGAAATGGACTTGCCACGAGTGTGGGAGAAATAAGGTCGGAAGGATATATTCTGTTTTGATAACTACATATATCTTATATATCTCATACATCACACGCATCATGCTAACTCATAGTTTTAAAAGCCATCATAGATATTCGTTGGGTTAGAGAAGAAGGAAGACTCGTAAAAAAAAATAGTTGGCAAACATGAGTGAGTCAGATAATGAGGTTTCCTGCATGGACCAATTAGAGACCAACATCACTAAGATTACTGAGCAGCTGCAAGTTTTGACCAATGTTGTGGCCAGTTTGACCGTACCCCGTATAGCCAATAATAGGAAGTTCTGCAACCAGAATAGAAAGACCATTGGGGGACCTTTAGGGACCAAGCCTACTCCTTCTAGGGTCGCCCCTATCAGAAACAGATGATTCTCCAATTTTGGTAGACCTTGTCAGAGGTGTTTGAAGAACTGAAAAGGCAAGGACTCCTAAATCCCTTAGAACATAAACCACTTCCAAACCATGTGCCCCGCTACCTTGACCTAAACCTATATTGTTACCTCCACCAGCAAAAAGGCCATGAGACTGAAAAATGCACCCGCCTTAGGCATGAAATCCAAGACCTCATTGATGCCCATAAAATACCCGACCCGGAAAAAGAACAACCCAACATACAAAAAAACCCTCCACCCACCCACATGATCAACTCCGCCCTACCCGATAGCCTTGTCCTCCAAACTCACAACCACCAAACTTCCCGCGTTGGGATATGGGGCAACAGTAGTAAAGATGAGACAGAACAGAAGGGGGATTTCTGGGAAAACCTCTTGAATATTGACGAGGAGGAGGTTGCAAAAGAGGAAAGTAAATGGGAAAAACAACTACTGCAGTTGGAAAATCTGATGTTTGAAGAAAGCAAGAAGACGAAGAAGGCAAGGCTGCAAATTTTGGAGATGCTTAATTTCCTGATCTGATTCAATTTTAGTCCTGCATTTATTAATCATAAAGACATCGATTTTGCTTACTCATTCGAGCCGTTTCCTGTTAGTCCCTAATAGTTAGGCATAAGTCCGATGATGAAATTGATTGCTTCAGGGTGAAACCTTAGAAACGATAAGTTCTTGATACTCTTTTATCTGATGATTTGAGTAATTGATCTAGGTTAGACTCGTGAGCACTTAATCATAGGTTTATAGCAGTGAAAACCTGAGTAGTCGGCAAGGTGACTAGTTGAATAAATTGCAGGTCGGTGAATGACCGTTTGCTTAGATGTCTATCTTGATTTGCTTGTGTTATGATGTATAGTGTGGTTGAAAATAAAAGAAAAGTCTCGAAAAAAAAAATAATATGAACCATCTATAACCGATAAGCGTGAAGCTACCCATTGGCGAGTATTAGGACCACCATGAGGAGAAATGCTACCTTAAAAGGTAGGTGTGTTGGAAAAAAAAAGACAAAAAAAAAACCATGCCATATTGAGCACATAAAAGAAACTGCAGGGCATAATTGAGACATCTAGGTTGGTTTGACCCATCGATCCCAATTTTTTGATGGAATTATTGAGTTGGCTTATCTGGGGATGAATCTACAAAGGAACCTTTGCACACACACACTTTGAGTCTGGCTTAGATCATTTATTCAAAGACTTGGATTTGAGTTGCGTTGAATGTTTTGAAGGTTCTCTGGTTTCAATACTGGGCATTATTTGAGGGCAATAATATGTATAACTATTGGGATTGTTTTCTAACCAGTAATATAGTATGTTGATAAGGAGTGACACATCATGTAGTCCACCTCGACCTAGTGCAAACAGTAGAGAACAGAAAGCTAAGCCAAGTCTAGGGGCGACCAGTCTACAACCCCGTGAATAAGGGATATACCGAGAACTTGAGCCATGAGACAAAAAAGAACTGAGCGATCACCAGAGGAGAATTGGCAGAAGAAAACTGTAAGTAGGCCCGGGGGTGACCGAATACATTTATGGGCAAAATACACCAGAGAGCACAAGAAAGGCCTAACCCATCGGAATAGGAAATACATCCATACATACTTGCATACACGTCACGCACACACAATTTTTGTTTTGTGTTCACAGGTTTTTGAAGAAAGAAAGAAAAAAGTGGCAAGGACGAGCAAGCCGAGAATGGCAACAATCTCAACTCAGTAATGGTTTGGGAATGAACCATCTCTCATCAAGTAACGGTTCGGGAATGGACCACCTCACAGTAATGGTTCGGGAATGGACCACCTCACAGTAACGGTTCAGGAATGGACCACCTCATACAATAACGGTTCGGGAATGGACCACTTCACAGTAACGGTCCGGGAATGGACCACCTCACAGTAACGGTTCAGGAATAGACCACCTCACAGTAACGGTTCGGGAATGGACCACCTCACAGTAACGGTTTGGGAATAGACCACCTCACAGTAACGGTTCGGGAATAGACCACCTCACAGTAACGGTTCGGGAATGGACCACCTCACAGTAACAATTTGGGAATGGACCACCTCACAGTAACTGTTCGGGATAGACCACCTCACAGTAACGGTTCGGGAATGGACCACCTCACAGTAACGGTTCGGGAATGGACCACCTCACAGTAACGGTTTGGGAATGGACCACCTCTCATCAACTCAGTTTGAAGTACCTCAGAATAACATGTAAGTCAAGTAACAACTGGCGAGCCAGGTAAGTAAAAATGCATGCATGACTTTAATAGGATTGTAATTGTCACACACTACACAAGCCCATCAAAGTGGGGGCGACTGTAGACACTTGCATTTTTACATGAAAGCCCGATGATGAGCCTTTTTGGAGGCAGTACCCGATAAGCTGCGGAAGTTACGGGAAACAGACGTCGAAAGGGAAAATTCAAAAATAAGTACATCCTCAGATTTAATTCGTTTGTTTAGCCTCGGGTTCGCTCGATTAATCTTTGTTTTAACTTTTAGCCTCGGCCCAAAACCACCGTAACCCACAAAAGCCCACATACTCATACACACCCATCCAAAACACATGCAATCTATGCAACCCTTTTAGGCCCACACACCCAAGCCCAATCCAAGATAATTAAATCACATGTAAAACACATGCCAAATCCCTCCCAAATCACCTTCCTAATTAGCAAAGATTATAAATCCAATCAAATACCCTTCCTAATCTAAATAAATCACATTCCTAATCTAAATAAATCACTTACCAAATTAAAGATATTCCCCACCAAAATTACACAAATTTATTTCCCTAAAATAATTTAATTAAACACATCATATATTTGCATGATTACTTCCTTAACTAGAAACCCTAGCTCACCATTATAAAAAGTGGCCAAAATCCAAATATATCTCCCATTGGACTCACGACCACATCAAAAAGAAAACAAAAAGAACCCTAGACGCTCCTCTCCCTTGGCTCTCACTCCTCACGCCTCTCTCTAAAATATGAACACAAAAACCCTAAACACCTCGCTCATCTTTCTCTCTCTCATTCACCAAACGCACAAACAAATAAACAAACCCTAATACATTCAACACTCACGCCTTTCTTCCCCTCTCTCGACCCTCTCTCCTCTCTCATGGCACACAATACTCTCGGCATCACACATTCATAAACCCCTAAAGCCGTGACACAAACATCACATTGACACTCAGAAAGCTGTAAACAACAAGAA